>JADRCD010227898.1:0-26757 GCA_019843815.1 Montemys delectorum
GAGAACTCCTAAACCTGATAAACAACTTTGGCAAAGTGGCTGGATATAAATAAAATCAACTCAAACAGTAGCCTTCCTCTACTAAAATGATAACAAGTTGAGAAAGAAATTAGGGTAATGACACCCTTCACAATAGTCACAAATAATATTACATACCTTGATGTGACTCTGTCCAAGCAAGTGAAAGATCTGTATGACAAGAACTTCAAGTCTCTGAAGAAAGAAATCAAAGAAAATCTCAGAAGATGAAAAAATCTCCCATGCTCATGCATTGGTAGGATTAATATAGTAAAAAATAGCCATCTTGCCGAAAGCAATCTATAGATTCAATGCAATCCCCATCAAAATTCCACCTCAATTCTTCACAGACTTAGAAAGAGCAATCTGCAAATTTGTTTGGAATAACAAAAAACCCAGGACAGAGAAAACTACTCTCAACAAAAAATGAACGTCTTTGGGAATTACCATCTCTGACCTCAAGCTGTATTACAGAGTAATATCGATAAAAACTGCATGGTATTGGTACAGAGAAAGGCAGGAAGATCAATGCAATAGTATTGAAGACCCAGAAATGAACCCACATATTTATGGTCACTTGATCTTTGACAAAGGAGCTAAACCCATCCAGTGGGGGGAAAAATAGCATTTTAAAAAATGCTAGGTTCAACTGGTGGTCAGCATGTAGAAAACTGCAAATTGGCCCATTCTTACCTCCTTGTACAAAGCTCAAGTCCAAGTGGATCAAGGACCTCCACATAAAATCAGATACACTGAAACTTATAGAGGAGAAAGTAGGGAAGAGCCTTGAACACATGAGCATGGGGAAAAAATTCCTGAACAGAATACCAATGGCTTATGTTCTACGATCAAGAATTGACAAATGGGACCTCATTAAATTGTAAAACTTCTGTAAGGCAAAGGACACTGTCAATAACACAAAAAGGAAGTGAACAGATTGGGAAAAGATCTTTACCAATTCTATATATCCATAGAGACCTAATATCCAATATATACAAAGAACTCAAGAAGTTAGACTCCAGAGAATCAAATTACCCTATGAAAAATGGGGTACAGAGCTAAACAAAAAATGTTCAACTGAGGAATATGGAATAGCTGAGAAGCACCTAAAGAGATGTTCAACATCCTTAGTCATCAGGGAAATGCAAATCAAAACAACCCTGAGATTCCACCTCACACCAGTCAGAATGGCTAAAATAAAAAACTCAGGTGACTGTAGATGCTAGCAAGGATGTTTAGAAAGAGGAACACTCCTTCATTGCTGGTGGGATTGCAAACTGGTACAACCACTCTGGTAATTAGTTTGGCGGTTCCTCAGAAAATTGGACATAGTACTACCTGAGTACCCAGCTATACCACTTCTGGGTAATAAGGACTCATGCTCTACTATGTTTATAGCAGTCTTATTTATAATAGCCAGAAGCTAGAAAAAAACAAGATGGTCTTCAATAGAGAAATGGATACAGAAAATGTGGTACTCAGCTATTAAAAACGATAAATTCATGAGGTTTTTAGGCAAATGGATAGAACTAGAAAATACCATCCTGAGTGAGGTAACCCAAACAAAAATGAACACACATGGTATGCACTCATCGATAAGTGTATATTAGCCCAAAAGTTCCACATAGCCAGAATACAATTCACAGACCACATGAAGTTCAATAAGAAGGAAGACCAAAGTGTGGGTGTTTCAGTCCTTCTTAGAAAGAGAACATCATACTCACAGGAGCAATATAGAGATAAAGGGTTTAGCAGAGATTGAAGGAAAGGCCACCCAGAGACTGTCCCACTTGGGGATTCATCCCATATACAGTTACCAAACCCAGACACTACTGTGGGTGCCAAGAAGTACATGCTAAAAGGAGTCAGATATGGCTGTCTCCTGAGAGGCCCTGCCAGAGGCTTTCAAATACAGAGGTGGACGTTCACAGCCATCCATTGGCCTGAGCATGGGGTCCCCAATAGAGGAGTTGGAGAAAGAACTGAAGTAGTTGAAGGGGTTTACAACTCCTTAAGAAGAACAACAATATCAACCAATCGGATCCCCCAAGAACTCCCAGGGACTAAGCCATTAACAAAGGAGTACACATGGCTCCAGCTGCATATATAGCAGAGGATAGCTTTGTCATGCATCAGTGGGAGGAGAGGTCCTTGGTCCTATGAAGGCTTGATAGATACCCCAGTGTAAGGGAATCAAAGGCAGTTGGTGGGAGTGGGTGGGTGGGTGGTGGAATACCCTCATAGAAGCATGGGGAGGGAGGATGTGTTAGGGTGTTTCCTGGAGGGAGGGAAACTGGGAAAGGGGATAACATTTGAAATGTAAATAAATAAAGTAACCAATAAAAAAAAAGCTTTAATCCTCTTTCACATCTTAAGTGTAATCAATGATTCATTGGGACTTAAACTATATTAACTATATTTTTATCCCATAATATACACTAATTGTTTTTATATTAATTTAAGGGCAGAAGTGGTAAAATGGATGGGGCTTAAGTCAGAGAAAGGAGGAAGGTCAACAGAGAGAGAAAGGGATAAGGGCAAAATAACGGTAAGAACATCTTAAAAATCACCAATTAGTCATACTATTATTTCCCCAAAATTACATATAACATGTTTATGTGTATACATGTACATATAGTTTAAATAAAACATATCTACTTAGACTAGAACTGTTCTTCTACAAAGCCATAGATTGTCTAACAAAACCCCTAATACCATGCCTGAGATGCCCCTCTATGAGTTAAATTGTTGGTCAAGGGAGTCAAAGAGGCTCCTCTCCTCCTGCCCCCACCCCCACCAAAATTTATTGCAGTTGTCTGAAACTGCCTGCAGTTTTACGAACTGAGTTCTTCCCAGGAGGAGGACAGGGACCTGAAAAAGAGGGTTAGAATTGTGAGAGAAATAACGGGAACCAAGTCAAATATTCCTATCAAGGTTCCACTTTACTGGGGGAAGAGGGGTAGGGTTTTTATAGTAATACAAAAAACGAAAGCAAATCTCTATGTTCCATGATATTTGCATAACGTAAACACTGTAGTATTGGTCAGGCGCCAAGGTTCCAGCAACTCGGAAGCCTTCAGGTGATGGGAGGTTTCCTATCTTGGTGAGTGGACTTCCAAGGAGTTACTTCTGAGGAGAGGTAACAGTCTGCAGAGAGCCTTTGTTTAGCTCCCCTGGTGGGATAGCAGCTTCCAGACAAAGGTTGGCAATGTGTCCAATGGTTTGGCTAAAGCAGGAGGTAACAGTCATCCTTGGTTCCCTCCCAAGAGCTTTAGGCAAGTCTCTACTACTGGCAACACCATGCACTTTGGACACAGAAACCAGAGGATCTAAGCTGGAGCTGACAGCTTCCTCCCTGAGGATTGGTTTTCACCGAACCAGAAGGCACCATACAAGCTTTCAGAGGAATGAAGCAATCATTGATCTTACTCAACTAGGAAGCCTATGAACTACAATAGTCCGCATGGCAGAATAACCCTTGAAGCGCAATCGTGGCACTTGTATCTCGGTAGTAAAGAAAACTCTCTTAGTTAGACTTACAGCTTGCCCAACAAATGGAAAAGTTTGCCTGGTACTGAGAACTTGGCCAACTATCATAGGTTTTGGAGTTCATGGATCCTGGAGAAGAACACAGCACCTCCATTTTATTAAACAAGCATAATTTGTAACTACATTCTAAATATTTATTCTTATACCTACAGGTAAGGGTAGGCTTTCACCTCATTCAACAACAGCAACAAAATCTCCTTGTAACAGGTGAAGATCAGTATAGAAACTGACAACTGATCAAAGTACAGAGAAAAAAATAATCAAGTGCTGCTCCTCACACCAACTCATTTTACAGCACAGCTCCTGGCCCCAAGACTCAGGAGTCACCATGGAAGACTGGTAGGAAGACTATAAGAGTCAGAGGACCAGGCTAGCTGCTGTGAGAGTACATCTCCTAGAAATGGCAAGGAAGCTACACCTGTGAAGTTTCATCAACAACGTATCTGCCTAAACAAGATACGAACATGGAAGGAGGGTACTCTGATAGGCTCCCAACTTAAACAAATAATTTTAGACAGCTCAAGAATGCTGGGAATGGAATAAACAATCTTCCAGAGGGAGGAATCCCCAAAATTGTTTATCTAATACCAAGGGGCTAGCCCTGTATTTGTATACATCAAAGATATGAGTAACATTAAATATATATACACTGAGCAGGTTGAATTTATGCTGTTGCTGTTGTTGTTGTTGTTGTTGTTGTTGTTGTTGTTGTTGTTGTTGCTGGTGGTGGTGGTGGTGGTGGTGGTGTGGTGTGTGTGTGTGTGTGTGTGTGTGTAATGGCAGTTAAAGACAAAAGAATCCAGAGGGATTAAATTTGAGAGAACCAAAGGAAAGGAGAAATGATGTAATTATATTTCCTTTTTAAACTTTTTAATCAGATATTTTCTTTATTTACATTTCAAATGATATCACCTTTCCCGGTTTCTGCTCTGAAAACAAACAAACAAACAAACAAACAAACAAAAAACCTGTTCCCTTCCTCCTCCCCCTGCTCACGAACCCAACCTCTCCCACTTTCTGACCCTGGCATTCCCTTACAATGGGGAATAGAACCTTCATAGGACCAAAGGCCTCCCCTCCCATTGATGACCAACTTGGCCATCCTCTGCTACATATGCAGCTGGAGCCATGAGGCCCACCATGTATACTCTTTGGTTGGTGGTTTAGGCCCTGGAGCTCTGAGGGTACTAGTTAGTTCATATTGTTGTTCATCCTAAGGGGCTGCAAATCCTTCAGCTCCTTGGGTCCTTTCTCTAGCTCCTTCTTTGGAGATCCTGTGCTCAGTCCAATGGATGGTTGTGAGCCTCTACTTCTGTATTAATGGAGCACTGTCAGAGCCTCTCAGAAGACAGCTATATCAGGCTCCTGTCAGCCAGCACTTGCTCACATCCACAATAGTTTCTGGGTTTGGTGATTGAATATGGGAATTATTCTCAGGTGGAACAGTCTCTGAATTGTCCTTCCTTCAGTCTCTGCTCCATAGTTTCTCTCTGCAACTTCTTCCACAGGTATTTTGTTTCCCTTTCTAAGAAGGAACAAAGTATCCACACTTTGGTCTTCCTTATTCTTGAGTTTCATGTGGTTTGTGGATTGAGCTTCTGGGCTAATATCTACTTATCAGTGAGTACATACCATGCTGTGTTCTTTTGTGACTGGGTTACCTCACTCAGGATGATATTTTCCAGATTCATCCATTTCCCTAAGAATTTCATAAATTCATTGTTTTTAATGTATGAGTAGTACTCCATTGTGTAAATGTACTGCATTTTCTGTATCCATTCCTCTGTTGAGGGACATCTGGGTTGTTTCCAGCTTCTGGCTATAATAAATAAGGCTGCTATAAACATAGTGGAGCATGTGTCCTTATTACATGTGGGAGCATCTTCTGGGTATATGCGCAGGAGTGGTATAGCTGGGTCCTCAGGTGGTACTATGTCCAATTTCCAGGAGAACTGCCAAACTGATTTCCAGAGTGATTGTACCAGCTTGCATTCCCACCAGCAATGAAGGAGTGTTCCTTTCTCCATAACCTCTCCAGCATCTGAGATCACCTGAGTTTTTTATCCTAGTCATTCTGACTGGTATGAGGTAGACTCTCAGGGTTGTTTGGATTTGTATTTCCCTGATGACTAAGAATGTTGAACATTTCTTTAGGTGCTTCTCAGCCATTCAGTGTTCCTCAGTTGAGAATTCCTTGTTTAGCTCTCTACCCCATTTTTTAATTGGGTAATTTGGTTCTCTGGAGTTTAACTTCTTGAGTTCTTTATATATATTGCATATTAGCCCTCTATTGGATACAGGATTGGTAAAGATCTTTTCCCAATCTATTGGTTGCTGTTTTGTCCTATTGACAGTGTCATTTGCCTTACAGAAGCTTTGTAATTTAATGAGGTCCCATTTGTCAATTCTTGATCTTAGAATATAAGCTATTGGTGTTCAGGAAATTTTGCCTTGTGCCCATGTGCTTGAGGCTCTTACTCATTTTCTTTTCTATTAATTTCAGTGTATCTGGTTTTATGTGGAGGTCCTTGATCCACTTAGACTTGAGCTTTGTACAAGGAAATAGGAATGGATTGATTTGCATTTTTCTACATGCTAACTGCCAGTTGAGCCAGCACCATTTGTTGAAAAATCTGTCTTAATTCCACTGGATGGGTTTATCTCCTTTGTCAAAGATCAAGTGACCATAGGTGTATGGGTTCATTTCTGGGTCTTCAATTTTATTCCATTGATCTTCCTGCCTGTCACTGTACCAATACCATGCATTTTTTTATCACAATTGTTCTGTAGTACAGCTTAAGGTCAGGAATGGTGATTGTACCAGAGGTTCCATTATTGTTGAGAATATTTTTCACTATCCTAGGTTTTTTGTTATTCTAGATGAATTTACAAATTGCTCTTTCCAAGTCTGTGAAGAGTTGAGTTGGAATTTTGATGGGGATTTCACTGAATCTGTAGATTGCTTTCGGCAAGATGGCCATTTTTACTATATTAATCCTGCCAATCCACGAGCATGGGAGACATTTCCATCTTCTGAGATATTCTTCAATTTCCTTCTTCAGAGACTTGAAGTTCTTGCCAAACAGATCTTTTACTTGCTTAGTTAGAGTCACACCAAGGTATTTTATATTATTTGTGACTATTGTGAAGGATGTTGTTTCCCTAATTACTTTCTCAGCCTGTTTATCCTTTGTGTAGAGGTAGGCCACTGATTTGCTTGAGTTAATTTTATGTTCAGCTACTTTGCTGAAGTTGTTTATCAGGTTTAGGAGCTCTCTGCTGGAATTTTTGTGTTCACTTAAGTAAACTACCGCATATATATATCAGCAAATAGTGATAATTTGACTTCTTCCTTTCCAATTCGTATCCCTTTGATCTCCTTTTGTTGTCTAATTATTCTGGCCAGGACTTCAAGTACAATATTGAATAGGTAGAGAGAGAGTGGGCAGCCTTGCCTAATCCCTGATTGCAGTGGGATTGCTTCAAGTTTTTCTCCATTTAGTTTGATGTTGGCTACTGGTTTACTGTATATTGCTTTTACTGTGTTTAAGTATGGGCCTTGAACTCCTGATCTTTCCAACACTTTAATCATGAAGGGATGTTGGACTTTGTCAAATGCTTTCTCAGCATCTAATGAGATGATCATATGGCTTTTTTCTTTGAGTTTGTTATGTAGTGGATTATGTTGATAGATTTCTGTATATTGAACCATCCCTGCATCCCTGGGGTCAAGCCTACTTGATCATGATGGATGATCCTTTTGATGTGTTCTTGGATTCAGTTTGCAAGAATTTTATTGAGCATTTTTGCATTGATATACATGAGGGAAATTGGTCTGAAGTTTTCTTTCTTTGTTTGGTCTTTGTGTGGTTTAGGCATCAAAGTAATTGTGGCTTCATAGAATGAATTGAGTAGAGTACCTTCTGTTTCTATTTTGTGGAGTAGATGGAGGAGTATTGGTATTAGGTCTTCTTTGAAGGTCTGACAAAACTGTACACTAAACCTATCTGGTCCCAGGCTTTTTTTGATTGGGAGACTATTAATGACTGTTTCTATTTCTTTAGGGGATATGGGACTGTTTAGATCATTTATCTGATCTTGATTTTAACTTTGGTACCTGGTATCTGTCTAGTAAATTGTCCATTTCATCCAGGTTTTCCAGTTTTGTTGAGCATAGGCTTTTGTAGTAGGATCTCATGATTTTTTTTTTTGATTTTCTCAGTTTCTGTTGTTATGTCTTCCTATTCATTTCTGATTTTGTTAATTAGGATACTGTCTCTGTGCCCTGTAGTTATTCTGGCTAACAGTTTATCTATTTTGTTGATTTTCTCAAAGAACCAGCCCCTGGTTTGGTTGATTCTTTGTATAGTTCTTTTTGTTTCTACTTGTTTGATTTCAGCCCTGAGTTTATTTCCTACTATCTACTCCTCTTGGCTGTATTTGCTTCTTTTTGTTCTAGAGTTTTCAGATGTGCTGTCAAATTGCTGGTGTATGCTCTCTCCAGTTTATTTTTGGAGGCATTCTGACAGCTTTCTTTGTGTCCTATAAGTTTGAGTTTGTTGTGGCTTCATTTTCATTAAACTCAAGAAAGTCTTTAATTTCTTTCTTTATTTCTTCTTTGACCAAGTTATCATTGAGTAGAGTGTTGTTAAGCTTCCATGTGTATGTAGGCTTTCTATTGTTTATGTTGTTATTGAGGACCAGTCTTAGTCTGTGGTGATCTTGTAGGATTCAAGGAATTATTTCAGTCTTCTTGTATCTGTTGAGGCCTGATTTGTGACCAATTATATGGTCAGTTTTGGAGAAGGTACCATGAGGTGCTGAAAAGAAGGTATATCCTTTTGCTTTAGGGTAAAATATTCTATAGATATCTGTTAAATCCATTTGTTTTATAACTTCTGTTAGTCTCACTGTGTCTTTGTTTTGTTTCTGTTTCCATGATCTGTCCATTGCAGGCAGTGGGGTGTTGATGTCTCCCACTATTATTGTGTGCAGTGCAATGTGTGATGTGAGCTTTAGTAAAATTTCTTTTATAAATGTAGATGCCCTTGCATTTGGAGCACAGAGGTTCAGAATTGAGAGTTCATCTTGGTAGACTTTACCTTTGATGAGCATGAGGTGTTCCTCCTTATCTTTTTTGATCACTTTAGGTTGAAGGTCAATTTTATTTGATATTAGAATGGCTACTCCAGCTTGTTTCTTGGGACCATTTGCTTGGAAAATTGTTTTCAAGCCTTTTACTTTGAGGTAGTGTCTGTCTTTGTCACTGAGGTGGGTTTCCTCTGTGCACCAAAATGTTGTGCCCTGTTTCTGTAACCATTCTAATCGTCTATGTCTTTTTATTGGGGAATTGAGTCCATTGATATTGTACTGGCTGGTTTTGTGTGTCAACTTGACACAGGCTAGAGTTATCACAGAGAAGGGAGCTTCAGTTGGGGAAGTGCCTCCATGAGATCCAGCTGTGGGGCATTTTCTCAATTAGTGATCAAGGGGGTAGGCCCCCTTGTGGGTGGTGCCATCCCTGGGCTGGAAGTCTTGGTTTCTATAAAAAAGCAGGCTGAGCAAGCCAGGGGAAAGCAAGCCAGTAAAGAACATCCCTCCTTGGCCTCTGCATCAGCTCCTGCTTCCTGACATGCTTGAGTTCCAGTCCTGACTTCCTCTGGTGAGCAACAGCCATGTGGAAGTAAGCTGAATAAACCCTTTCCTCCCCAACTTGCTTCTTGGTCATGATGTTTGTGCAGGAATAGAAACCCTGACTAAGACAGATATTAATAGATATTAAGGAAAAGTAATTGTTGCTTTCTGTTATTTTTGTTGTTAGAGTTAGAATTCTGCACATGTGGCTATCTTCTTTTAGTTTTGTTGAAATATTACTTTTTTGCTTTTTCTTGGAGTTTTCCATTTACTATCCTTTGAAGGGCTGGATTTCTGGAAAGATATTGTGTAAATTTGGTTTTGTCATGGAATATCTTGTTTTCTCCATATATGGTGATTTAGAGTTTTGCTAGGTATAGTAGCCTGGGCTGTCATTTGTGCTCTCTTAGGGTCTGTATGAGATCAGCCCAGAATCTTCTGGCTTTCATAATCTGTGGCGAGAAGTCTGATGTAATTCTGATAGGTCTGCCTTTATATGTTACTTGATCTTTTCCCCTCACTGCTTTTACTATTCTTTCTTTGTTTTGTGCATTTGATTATTGTGTATTGTGTTTTGATTATTATGTGACAGGAGTAATTTTTTTCTGGTCCAAACTTTGGAGTTCTGTAGGCTTCTTGTATGTTCATGGGCATCTCTTTCTTTAGGTTAGGGAAGTTTTCTTCTATAATTTTGTTGAAGATATTTACTGGCCCATTACCTTGGGAGTCTTCACTCTGTTCTATACTTATCCTTAGGTTTGGTCTTCTCATTGTGTCCTGGATTCCCTGGATGTTTGGGTTAGGAGCTTTTTGTGTTTTCTTTGACTGTTGTGTCAGTGTTTTCTATGGTATCTTCTGCCCCTGAGATTCTCTCTTCTATCTTTTGTATCCTGTTGATGATGCTAGCATATATGGCTCCTGACTTCTTTCCTAGGTTTTCTAACTCCAGAGTTGTCTCTCTTTGTGATTTCTTAACTGTTTCTACTTCCATTTTTAGATCCTGTATGGTTTTGTTCAACTCTTTTACCTGTTTGGTTGTGCTTTCCTGTAATTCTTTAAGGGATTTTTGTGTTTTCTCTTTAAGGGCTTCTACTTGTTTATTCATATTCTCCTGTAATTCTTAAAGAGATTTTTGTGTTTCCTCTTTAAGGGCTTGTACCAGTTTATCTGTATTCTTCTGTATTCCTTTAAGGGTGTTATTTATGTCCTTAAATCCCTCTGTCACCATCATGAGATATGATTTTAGATCCAAATCTTGCTTTTCCGGTGTGTTGGGGTATCCAGAGTTTGCTGTGTTGGGAGTACTGGGTTCTGATGATGCCAAGTAGTCTTAATTTCTGTTGGTAAGATTCTTGCATTTGCCTTTCGCCATCTGTTGATCTCTGGTGTTAGATGTTCTTGCTGTCTCTGGCTGGAGCTTGTTCCTCCTGTGGGTCTGTAAGCCTGTTTCAGCACTCCTGGGAGATGAGCTCTCCCCTGGTAAGACTAGTGTGCAGAGGGATATGGATCAGCCATCCCTCCTAGGTGCAGATGGTTGAATGAAGGACCCTGTCCCAGTTGCTCTGCAGCTTCTGTGGCCTGTGCCTCCTAGTTGGTCCCACCTTAGAAAGTCACCGGAGAGAAAATCTTAAAAATTTTTTAATGGTTATTTGTTTATTTACAATTGAAATGTTATTCCCCTTTCTGGTTTTCTCTCTGAAAACCCACATCGTACCCCCACTCCACCCTTGCCTTCCTGTGGGTGCTCCCCACCTACCCTCTTACTCCTGCCCTACTGCACTAGCATTCCTGTAAACTGGGGCATTAAGCCTTCACAGGACCAATAGCTTCCCTGCCCTTTGATACCAGACAAGGCCATCCTCTGGTACATATGCAGCTTGTGCCCTGGATCCCTCTACATGTATTCTTCGGTTGGTAGTTTAGTCCTTGGGAGCTCTGTGGGATCTGGTTGGTTGATATTGTTGTTTTTCCAATGGGGTTGCAAACCTCTTTAGCTCCTTCAGTCCTTCCCCTAACTCCAACTTTGGAGTCCCCCTGCTCAGTCTGATAGTTGGCTGTAAGCATCCCCATCTGTATTGGTAAAGCTCTGACCAAGTCTTTCAGGAGATATCCATTATCAGGCTCCTCTCAGCAAGCACTTCTTGGCATCAGCAATAGTGTCTGGGTTTGGTGTCTGTATATGAGATGGATCCCCAGGTGGGGCAGTCTCTGGATGGTCTTTCCTTCAGTCTCTGCTCCACTCTTTGTCCTTGTATTTCCTTTAGACAGGGGCAATTCTGGGTTAAAATTTTGAGAAGGGTCCCCATCCCTCAATCTGAGATTGTGCTTAACCTCTGGTTATGGTCTCTACAAGTTCTTTCTCCCCTTTGTTGGGTATTTCAGCTAATGCCATCTTTGCTGGGTCCTGGGAACCTCTTGCTTTCCTGGAATCTGGGATTTTCTGTTGGCTACTCCCAGTTCCTCATGACCCATTGCTACACACCCCTGTTCAATTTCCTGACCCTCTGTATATCTCCCCTGTCTCCTCCCACACTTAATTGTGCCCCCCACTTTTCCCTTTCACTTTCCGTTCTTCCTCCCAAGTCCCACCCACCCACTACCTCCTGTGATTATTTTGTTCCCCCTTATAAGTAGGACTGAGGCATCCAGACTTATATTTCAACCTCAAATAATTATATTAAAAAGAAACAATAATAATGAAACCTAGTTTTCAGAGTGTATTTATATTCTATTTTTGAATCTTTGGTTGTCATCCAACCTTTTATTGTTTGTTCTAGAAGCTCTATTTTAGCTCCTACTATGGTAAAGCTGCTAGGAGCTATGAAACTGTAAAAGCCTTAATAAATATTTCCCAAAAGGACATACTAACTTAGGCAAAAGAACACCCTCCAATTCCATAATTAAAAATATCAGATTGGAGTGTAACTCTGTGGGAGAGTTATTGTTAGCATGCCTGAAGTCCTTCACTTGATCCCAGATACTGTAAAATAAAGTATTGTAGTTATATGACAGTTAGTTACATAGATAGGTAGACCAATTTATAGATAGATGTATCCAGTAACAGAGCTAAGAGTTTATGGTAAAATATCCTGGATAAACAATAAATGTTTAGGAATACAAGAGAAATTCAACTTGGAATTACAATGTATAAAAACTGAAAAGTAAGCACAGGCAATAAAAAGTGACTTAAAAATATCACAGAGCAACACAGTAAGGGAAAAGGACCCTTACAGCACAGGAGACTGATGACTCTTTCCTCAGCCTAAATCTTTGCCCATTAGCACATCTATTTGTCTCCAAGCAATATGTTTGTTAGCACTAAATCACAAGCTCATCCACACAGACAGGATATATATGTACATATCCCAGCACTGTGGGCCATTCGACTTCTATGCTTGTCATGAAGAATAATGGTTCAGATGGGGATGAGCCATCAGTCACCTTGAGGCACCCTGTGTTTTCTTTAGTTTGATAATGGCTCACATCTTTCTAGTGCAATAGGGGTAGGAGAGTTTAGTACTGCCTACTCCTTTCAAAAGAGCCTGTCTCACTGATCATACACAAAGAATGTCACAGTGACATCTGCTTCATGAATACTGACTGGGATGTGGACAGGTCAGGAGTGTGGCACTCATTTTTACCTTTCCTGAGATGTCTGGCCATTGAGTATCTGTAGATGTTCAGGGTAAGGAAGTTTCTGGAAGTTTTTAAAATGATTCCAAAGGCAAATTGGCTCTGAGCAGACCCTCCCTGCTTTTATGCCTCATCTCCCTTCCTGAGGACACATGGAGAATTGTTGAGTACACATCTTATGCCTTCCTTCACAGCCAAGCCAGAGAGCCCTGATCACCCTCAAATGATGCTCCCAAAATAGTAACAGTATTCATTTTCACTGCTATCAGATGTTGTTGGGGGACAGCTAAGTAGGCCTGCCATGCAGGATTTGTCACCAGATCTACAACCTATTTCATAAATCCCTGGGAGGGGGCTAGGGCCTGAGTCACATTTCAGGTGCAGCAGCCTTCAGTGTACTGCAGGAAACAAACCCTCAGAAAGTGTGTGGGCCGCCAATTTCTTCCTTCATTTCTGTGGCTTCAGCTGCTCACAGACCTCATCAGCTTGGGCCACCAGCAGCCCCCTGTTGTGGATGCGTTTCTTGGGGTGAATATTAGCCCCAGTCTCAAGTGAACCTGCTGGAGATGGAACTCTTGCAGATTCCAGCTTTCAGCACTCTCCAAGTAGACTGATGTGGTTGTGGTTCCTTGTATTGTTTCACTGAGCCTAGGTAGTAGTTAAGGTCTAACTGTGTCTGTAGCTGCCTGGAAGAAAGAAGCGGTGTACCCACAATAAAGGGAAGAGGAATGGGTTGTGCTGCATTTTTTTGACGAGGTCAGCTGTTAAAAATTGCAGAGTCTAGCAAGACTTCAAAGACCATTATGCTTAAATATGTGTACATTCTATACCAAATTAGCCAAGTGTAAAAAGGGAAATGTTTTTCTTTCTGCCTTTACAAGTATCTTCACGACTACAAGACTGAAAAGTATGAATCAAGCTTTATTAAGAATATAAATGATTATTGGTGAAAAATCGAAGATGACTGAACCAAATATCTCTGGAGTAGACCTCCCTGGACTGTGAATGAGGTAATGGTGAGCTTATGAGTAATAAACATACAGAGATATAACTCACAAGTTAGTAGAAAACTTAATTTGTCTTATTTCAGTAAACCACTGCTATTATAATCAAGATTTTCATATAATATGGGTTGAATGGATAAGAGTGATTCAAATGATTGAAAAGTGCAATTTACTCAGATGTGTAAGACTTGAATGTGTTTTTTTGTTAAAGTAACTTAGAATGAAAGTAACAAAACAAAATTAGTATTTTTCTATTTTCAGCTTTTCCTTTAACTGATATAACGTTTTTAAATTTTCAGATAAGAAAGAAAAGACAAAATAAATTAATATCAACTATTAAATTAAATTGCCCAAATAAGCATAAAGTATAATTAATTCTAGGCTGAAAAAAGTCTCAATTAGTGAAATGACTTCTTTACAAGCACGAGGACCTACTGAAGTTAGAACTAATGTGATGTGTACCTCTAGCCACAACTCTGAGGAGGCAAAGACGGGATTGGCCAGCAGGTATAACCATTTGGTTAGCTCCAGGCTTTGTGAAAGATTCTGTCTCAAAAAATAATGTGGAAAGTGATTGAGGACACTCTGTAACCTTCACATGCCTATTTTTGTACACAAATTCATGCCCACAAACATATACACAGAATTTATATACACGTACAAAAATAGTAAACTCATTAAACATTTTATAAAGCAAAACTATTTTCTGGGGAAGTGTTTAGACTCAAATGTGGATATAAACTTAATAGACACAGACTCCCTAATCTCTGCACAATTATAAGGGTAATAATTATGTAATATTACAGTATATTTTTTCACTACCACAAATTGTGGTTGTAAAGACTGGATTTTGTGTTATTTGAAGAGCATGGGGATACAATGTGCCCTAAGTGAATGGAAGTGTAATATTTCAGGAAAGAATATTTTCTTATGCAAGACTCTCTCATGCTAGCTCTATACTGAGGTCTTAACAAATCCATTCCTTTCTCTTTTCTACAGCCAGTGGGTTCCCCTTGAATCAAGCTATACCTTACTGTATACTCATCTTGTCATGATCTCTAGGGACCCAACATGTCATTAAGAATTAGAGATAAGGAGGAATTCCTTGGAGTTGAAGTGAAGGATGCTTGGAACTAAGGCAGAATCATAGGTCCTAACTCTCTAAAATGCCCTTGCCTTTAGTAATAATGTTGTTCTGTACCAAAGCTTAGGCTCCACACAATCATTAAAAAAACAGGTCCCAGGTTAACATCTCTCTGACCTGGGCCAGTGAATGAAAGGCGGGAGTGAGGAATCATTTCTCACAAGAATGCATTTTTCTCTTTCCAATCTCGGACTGTCCTTATGTGCACTAGTTATGTGGTTTGCCTTGATGTGACCAAAGAGTGTTTATTCTGTCACATCGTAGCTCACATCCTCTAGTCACAAGATCCCCTTTTCCTTCTGCAGAGAGTTAACCTACAATTGTCACCTTAGTGTGAAGTGTAGCCGTGTGGAAATAGAGTGAGCTTTTTCAAGCAGCCTTCTCTCTGCAGCAGCATCTTCCCTTGCACTTGCAGAGGGTCCTGGTGCAGACCATTTCGTCAGTTACAGTGGCTTCTAGACTGCAAACTGTTTTCCTATCAGTTTTTCTCACTGGCAGGTTCTGAGCTTATAGTCTCGTATGTTCCAATTAGGTCACCACTCATCTTTTCATTTCCAGCTTCCAAAGCTGGAAATCCAGCTGTCATCTCCCATAACGTGCTTTTCACATTGTGTTCATGCAGGTTGGTTATGACAACCCTTCACTGTCACTTTTGGTGATATTTCATAAGACATTAGAAATAGTTGCCTTAATGAAAGTGCATAACACTTCTACATATTGTAGGATCATTCCTATTTTCATGCACACTTATTCATTTAGCAAATATCTTCTGAGCTCTTGCTATGCCTCTACTAAGTCAGGTGGTATACTACATTATATAACAAAAGCAATAAAAGCTTTGTTTACACAATTTGATGTCTATTCTTTATTATGTAGTGAACAATTTGCCACACAGAACAGAGCAAAGTTTTGATATCTAGAAGTTCAAGGCCTAAATATCATCAATGATATGATTTCAAAATGATTGAACCGGCTAGTTTTGTGTCATTTTGACAGAACCTGGAATCATTGGAGAAAAGGGAGCCTCAGTTGAGAAAATGCCTCCATGGGATCTAGCTGTATGTTTGAAAATAAGTGATCCATTGTAGAGGGCCCTGCCCATTGTGGGTGGTATCATCCCTGGGCTGGTGGTCCTGGATTCTATAATAATCAGACTGAGGAAACCAGAAGAAGCAAGCCAATAAGGAATACTTCTCCATGCCCTGTGCATCAGCTCCTGTTTCCAGATTCCTGCCTTGCTTGAGTTCCCATCCTGATGTCTTTTGGTGTTAAACATCAATGTGAAAATGTAAGTTAAATAAACTCTTTTCTTGCCAACTTGCTGTTTTAATCATTGTGTTTTGTCATAGCAATAGAAATTATAACATACATACATGCACTATACACACACACACACACACACACACACACACATATGAAAGGCTCTACATTCTCAGTCATAAATGCATGAGCTTGGACATTTATTAGTTGAACAATTTTGAGCAAATTGGCCATTTTAGTCTTGTTTTTTTTTTATATTCAGAATGTTAAAATTCATCTAATCGTCTAACTGAAACAATCAACAGACACAAAGTTCTTAATATTACTAGTACAGTCATAATCCAAATTCTTTGTCCATATGTCTCTCTGACTCTCTTTCTCCTTCCTCCCTCCCTCTATGTGTGTGTGTGTGTGTGTGTGTGTGTGTGTGTGTGTGCAAACGCATGCATGTACTTACATGCACACACATGTGCTTGTTTGTGGAAGATGTGGCTATGGATAATGTTTATAGATGGGTGAGTTTAGAAAAGTTATTTCACCTCTCAGAACCTCAATTTCCTTCACTGTACAAGTTGAATGAAAAACACTCAAGATTGTCAGCAATGCATCCTGCACTACCAACTGCTTATCTCCCCTGGCCAAAGTCATCCATGACAACTTTGGCATTGTGGAAGGGCTCATGACCATGGTCCATGCCATCACTGCCACTCAGAAGACTGTAGATGGCCCCCCTGGAAAGCTGTGGCATGATGGCTGTGGGGCTGCCCAGAACATCATCCCTGCATCCATTGGTGCTACCAAGGTCGTGGGCAAGGTCATCCCAGACTGAATGGGAAGCTCACTGGCATGGCCTTCCGTGTTCCTACCCCCAATGTATCAGTTGTGGATCTGACATGCCGCCTGCAGAAACCTGCTAAGTATGACAACATCAAGAAGGTGGTGAAGCAGGCATCTGAGGGCTCACTGAAGGGCATCCTGGGCTACACCAAGGACCAGGTTGTCTCCTGCGACTTCAACAGCAACTCCCACTCTTCTACCTTTGATGCTGGGGCTGGCATTGCTCTCAATGACAACTTTGTAAAGCTCATTTCCTGGTATGACAATGAATATGGCTACAGCAACAGGGTGGTGGACCTCATGGCCTACATGGCCTCCAAGGAGTAAGAAACCCTAGACTACCCACCCCAGCAAGGACACTGAGAGCAAGAGAGAGGCCCTCAGTTGCTGAGGAATCTTTAGCCCAACACTGAGTATCTCCCTCATAATTTCTATCCCAGACCCCCATAATAACAGGAGAGCCCTAGGGAGCCCTCCCTACTCTCTTGAATACCATCAATAAAGCTCACTGCACCCACAAAAAAAAAAGAAAAGAAAAACAATAACATTCCTAGTGATAATGTTGTTATATAACCATGAGACTTTGATTCGTATAGTTTTGAGGACATACTTGAAGATGCATCTTGGTATTTTAAATATTGGACATATGCTAACCCCCATGCTTTGTTTTTATTTGCCTTTCTCCATTTTATTTTTCCTTGGAGCCTGTTTTCTTAATCAGGGCAAAGAATGATATTGTTTTACAAGCAACTATCCTTTGGTTTGAATATATTAAAGTGAACATCAAATAAAAAAAAACACGAAGTAGCTTGTCAGTTACACCTCCTTGTCCTCCAGAGATAGTCACTGAATCCACACAAGTGTTATGAGGTCATGTGACGAGGAGAGAAATGTGTCCCAATGATGGCCATTTTCAATAAATTTCTTTGTCACTTGGGGTATTAGTGGACAAGAGGGAGACCTTCTAGAAAAGTACATTTATACCTCTAACTATAATCTGTTCCCTTTAACTTGATGCTGTCATACATTCTGTAATCAGTGGAAATTCAATTAATCCAGTTAATTAAATGTCGGTGAACCCACAGTGAATACTACTAATTAATGTTTCTGTATAGCGATGCACCAGACCACATAATGCTTTTCATCAAAGCTCACAAAATTTCACCCAATTAGCGATGCCACATTTTCATGTTCCTGTTGCTGGGGAGAGAGAAAGAGAATAATTCCATGATTCCCAGTTTGATCTATGGATGCCATCTCGAGATAGCATGTATTCTCTTCAACAGTTGAAAATGCATTGACTTTTAACTTTGTCACTCTCTTAAGTATTTAATGCCAATTGTTGATAGTCTTTGCATTGACTGTAAAATGCAGATATTGCTAATCTACATTACAGATATGGAACTTAAAGCTTGTGAAGATGAGGTAATTAGGTAATAGCTATACAGCTAGTATGTGGCAAAGTCAAAATATACTATCCTGTACTACTCACTATATGCTAGTGATGTGCATTTATGGTGCATAACTCAATTCCAAAGACTTAGCATTGTGGGGTTACAGACACAAATTGTGGGAAACAATAAGGATCTCTTTCCATTAAGTTATCAATTTTACCTCTTATAATATTTGTAAGTGGCAATTTTAAATAGTAAAATGTCAAAGAAAAACAAAGCAATATGGTTCAGTATATATTTGTAACAATTGCTAATAACTTAAAGTAGACTAGAGTTGAGCCTCATAGATTTTTGCGGTCTGGAGCCAAATGTCAATGATAAAATGTCTACATATTTTCTGAAACTGTTGACAGAGTATAATTACCCAAAAGAGAGGAGAATGGACAAATATGTAAAGAATGTCATAATTTGTTGATTGCCTTATGGTTTCTTAACTAAGAGGAATAGAAGATACATAATTTAAAAAATAACAATATAATCAATGACAGAAAAGAATTCTTCTAAATGGGAGTTGTCAATGACACTTTTTCATAAAGATGTCCATGAAAAGATTATTACTAAACTATTTAGTATTACCACTATTAGGACAAAAAGCAAGTCATAAATATGAAATAAAATGGATTGAGAGAAATTCAAAACAGGCACAAAAGATTCATATGTTGAATACCTGTGCACATTAGTTTAGTGCTTTTAATGGACATAGAACTAAGGTCAAACATATTTAATATTTAAATAAATGTAAATGGTATAAATAATCTATTAACAATCTTAGTTAACAAAACTCAATCCAATTCTACACTGAAATCTCCCCTTGGGCTGCAGGAGATGCTCTGCCATGCAGTGCTTGTGGAGCACTCTTGAGGTCCTTTGTTCAGTCTTCTGGAAAAGTCTTTAAAGAATCGAAAGTGAGATAAAACTAGAGTGTTTTTTATCCAAAATTCACATTTCAACTGTTCACAGAAAATTATTTACACATAAAAATCTCACGGATTGACAGAAAATATATTACAGATATCTGATTCCAAAATAATTAAAGAATTCTCAAAAACTTGTTACAAAAAAATCCAACAAAACTGAGCAAAAATTCTAAGAGACTCTTATAAGGGAGAGCACTGGAATGGCCAATACATACGTTAAAATATAGTTGGTATCATTAAGTTTCCAGAAGTGAAGATTAAAATTGTACTATTATACAGTGTCATAATTACTAGGTATATATAACTAAAAATTTGACACTATCAAACCTCAGCTAAGATGTTGGTCAACTGAACCTCAGTTGTGTTGCTTGTGGGAATGTAAAGTGACAGAATCTCAAGAGGAAAGTGCTGACTTTTCACAGTCAAATCTGCCCAATGGTCCAGTCATTCCACTAAGGAGTGTTTACTTCAGATAACTGGAAAACATTCCTTTAACAACAACCTGTAAATTAGTGCTTTAGAAAGCTTATTCAGAACAAACCAAGAACCACCTTCCCCAACAGAACAAAGATGAACTTGAGTTCTGTTCATGTAATAAAACACTAGTCAACAGTAAATATAGATACATATAAGCTTGGATGTAAAAAAAAAAAATACATTTCTCAAAAGAGTTTAAACATAGAGGATCCCATGCTGTGTAATTGCACTTGTGAGGTCAGAAAAAAAAAATGAATCTGTAGAATAAAGGAGAATGATTGCTGGCTTCAGAGATGGCTCAGTGCACAAGCTCTCCTACTGTGCAGGCATGAGGACCTGAGTATGTTCTAGCACCCACATAAAAAAATCACAGTATGATTTCACATACACCCATAATCCAAGCAATGTGAGGGCTTAGAAAAAGAAATAAGGTGAAGAGTGATAGAGCAGGTTACCAGATGTCTTCATCTGGCTTCTACATGCACACAAGTACATATATCACAAGTGCACACATTTACCTTGGAGGATAATTGTCCTGGAGAGGAGAGAAGAAGCTTTCTGGCACAGTGCAAATGTCCTGTACCTTGACAAATGTTGGGCAATCAGGAGGATGTATTGATCAGCACCCATCACACTTATTATTGAAACTCTGTGGGATTTACTAGATGAAACTTTACCCCGGTACATCAAATGAACAGCCACGAAAGAATGACTGGAAAATGGTTTGAAATAGAAGATCAAGTAAGGCCAGTTTCAACTATTTCAAAATAAGATTAAGTCCTCTGTAATTAAAGCAGTTTGCTATTGGCATGGAAATAGCTCAGAACACTAATGGAACAGCATATAATCTAGAATTAGAAGCAATTTCTTATGCAAATGTGGTGCCCAATACAAGCAACATCTCAGTGAGGAAAAAAACTGGAATTTTTTTTTGGATGACTGACTGGCTAGCCTTTTGGAAAATAAAGTGTGTGTGTGTGTGTGTGTGTGTGTGTGTGTGTGTGTGTGTGTGTACACATGCATACATACATACATGCTTCTCTTCATACCTGTTTTTATAATTTCTCAGTATTAAATTTACATTCTGGTTATACTAATACATTTAGCTCCAGCAAGTGTTCATTTTATCATCCATGATATAGACCTATGAATGATGACTAGCACAATGTGGTTTGATCGAAATGAATTTTTTAAGCCACAGCTATAGTATCCAGTAGTGATGTAGCACAATTTCTTACTTGGATTATGTTGAGTATTGTTGCTGCTGACAGTTCTCCAACTGGTTGCCCATCAATAGCAAATGTGTCATTGTTTTCTTTTAATGTTTTCAAACTAGAATAGAAGATAACCATTTTTTATTATTGTCACTGAATTAAACTTTACCCACTCTTCCTCATTTCTTGTGTCCTTCCCCCTCCCCGTCTTTCCTCTTCCTCCTCCTTTTCGACCCCCTTTTCTTTTTCTCCTCTCCTTTTTGTTCCCTCTTGGTGTAGGGTTTAAATCTAGGCCCCCAATGCATGCTAGCTAAGCACTTTGTAGCTCTGTACCATGCTATTATTTCCCAAGCTGAAGGCTATTTTGTTTGTGTGTTTTTCTTGAAATGCCCAGAGGGTGATGCTTTAAAAAGATATTCAATGCTACAGCATTTCCTTCTGCCTCTGTTTTCTCCAGTCTATACAGAAGTCCTTTCAGTGTGAAAACTCATATGCTTTTTATTGCAAGCCTCAAGGAGTGGTACATAGGTAGGGATTTTCATAGACGCTGTGTTTAGAAATGTCTCAGTTTTCTTGTTGAGCATCTGTGCTAATTGAGGGAAGAGCAATAGTAAGATGATCAAATCTGTTCCCTTTAGTTTGTGACATCTACTGTACTTTCCACCTGTGCCACCTTCTTCCAAAACTGGAGCCAATACAGAGGAAAGACAGAGCTACAGCTGCCACCACCAGCATCATGAGCTGATAGTCACTAACCGGGAGTCTACGATAAGGGAGAGGGGTT
Organism: Montemys delectorum; assembly: GCA_019843815.1. Lineage (NCBI taxonomy): Eukaryota > Metazoa > Chordata > Mammalia > Rodentia > Muridae > Montemys > Montemys delectorum. Next base: position 21,926 of record JADRCD010227898.1, read on the forward strand.
CTATTTGGTATAATACCATTGAGATCTCAAAATAGATTGCTAAAATTCAATGGTTTTCTCATTAGATATCTCCAAGATAGAACTACTTTTAAAAACAATGCTTAAAGATAATATCACTGTTATTTTACTCTTTTCTTTCTGAGAGGCATGTGTCATTTTCTAGAATTTGAAATACCTTCCAGGTAAAACTGTTTATTTTAAAAATGTCTCATTGTTCATCACCAAAGTTTTGGTTGTATATTTCAGTATTTAATATTGCATTTATGGCTAAAAAGGAATACAGTTTAATTATTCACTAGATACACATGAATCAAACATCTAGGCTTTTTTTTTTCTTTACTTTTTAGTTTGCTAAACATAGCCATTGAGAATACAGATATGCAATCTAAAACTGTTCTGGAGGAAGAGAATCAGAAGACAAGTATTCTAAATTGCTACTTTGCAGACAGAAGCCAAAAGGGAGGTAATATTAGCATATGTCTTATAACCACACACTAAGATAGATTTTCAGAGACTAGATATTGAAAATTCAAAGGAAAAAAATGTAAGTATATCTCTGTTCTTACCTTTATCCTGAAAGTAGTAAAAGTTATTACTATCACCAAAATCCAAAGTTAAACTAAGTAAAGGCATATGCATTAGATTATTGGTGAAAGGAAAGTCAAGTTGAGCCTTGTAACTGAAGCTTATGATTACAGTAACATGGGAAACTGAGACTGGGGGATCACAATTTCAGGCCTAGTTGGGCTACAGAGTGAGTTTAAAAAAAATCTTATTGAGATCCTGTATCAAAATGGAGAGTTGAGAAGGCTGGGCTGCAGCTCAGGGTGGTCAGGTTCGTTGAAATGTATGAGATCTTATTTTTAATTGCCAGGGCAATGTCTGCATGCATCTCTATCTAAAATAAAATTTAAGAGACCAAATAAAACCCAAGAGTAGAGAAAACCTTGTGCAAAAATGTTGAACCTTAACAGAAAAAGAGATGAACCCCTGTGCTTGAATCCCATTTTACAAATTATTTTAGAAAGGTTGAGGCTCAATACATATGAAAAATTCTAAAAATAGAGAAGATCAACATAAACATATAAGGGAAAGATGAGTGAAAGAAAAAACAAAAAATTTATATATAAAATTGTAAATGATAATTAGCTGGAAACGTTGTTTAATTCCCTGTATGAGACACATGTATGTGTTTCATTACCCTGAGAGGAAACCATAATTTCATCCCTAGAATAGGGGTTAAGTCCAAGTATTTTACAAGTCTAAAGTGTCAAAGATAAAGAAAAGCAAGGATATTTGAATTTTTCCTGGTAGGTATCAAAGTAGATTTTGGTACTCCTTAAACACACACACACACACACACACACACACACACACACACACACTCACTGCAATTTGGAGAAAAATCTTGCATTCATTCATTCATTCATTCATTCATTCATTCATTCATTGTATATGGGGTGCACATGGGCCTTGCCATACACATGAAACTCAGCAAACAACTTGTGGGAATTAGTTTTCTCCCTTACAGTGTGGGATCTGGAGATCAAACTGAAGTTGTCAAACTTGGCAGCAAATGCCTTTATCTGTTGAGCGATCCTGCTGGCAGACTCATTTTTAGACATATCGTTCACTTTACTGGCAAAATATAAAAGTGCATATCAAAAAGATTGCTAGTTATAGAAACAACAGAATCATCAAGAATGAGGACACAAGCTGAATCCTACAATGGATGCTGAGGTACACAGGATAAAATACAATGGTAGAAGATAATTATACAATCTTCTGGATATGTTAACAGGAAAAAATCAGATAGTATAGAAAAAAATCAAGTAAACCATACACCATTTATTTTTAAAATGATGATAGAGAAATACAAACATATTCTACAGGATGAAATGGATGGGCCATCCTGAGAAACTAACCTTTGAAAATATTTTTCTGCTCAGATTTGACTTAAGAATTATGTAAATATTTTTGCATAGTTACAAGATCAAATCAAATAAAATCTTTCCCCAAAATACACATGTCAGGCACACTAACTCAGTAATTATATGTTGGCCAACATAGCATAGGGGAAGGAACTATTCTAAGAAAATATAATACTTTGAATATCCTTAGTGAGTTATACCCTAAGGGCAAGCTGCAAAAAATAAAATAAGTTGCTTTTAGCAATCCCACTGTTGATTGTACTGCTGGTATTTTTGAGTTTGTTTTATGAATAAAGCAGTTATGAGACATTTTAATTCTGTCATTCCTAGTGTTCCTTCTTACCCATCACTGGGAATTTTGCTACTTAGAAAAGTTATTTAGGTATGAGAATAAGACTCGGTGGTAGAAGAGCATTTGCCTTGCATGTGTGAGGCCTTAAACTCAATTACTAGGAAAAGAAGAGAGATGTAAAAGAGGGAGAGGGACAGGGACAGGAGCAAGGAGAGGGAGAGGGAGACAGAGAGGGAGAGCAGCAGGGGCAGGGGCAGAGGCAGGGGCAGGGGCAGGGGCAGGGGCAGGGGCAGGGGCAGGGGCAGGGGCAGGGGCAGATTGATTCACCAGAGCAGAAAGCTGTGATTATGACTTGAAATTAGGGCTAAGCTATAAACTCTCAAAGCCTGACCCCAGTGACATACTTCCTCCAGCATAGATACTCCTCACAAAGGTTCAGTAATCTCCAAAAAGAGAGCCACTAAGTATACAAATATGTGAGTCTATGGGAGCAGTTCTCACTCAAACCATCAAATACTCCACACTTTGTTGATAAAAACAGTCTCATGCCCCTATCTGCAAAAAATTTGCTCTAGGCACCCAGGAACTCCGCCAGCAGAATGGCTCAGGTTCCTTCCAGTCTCTCTGGGCTGGTATCCTGAGTAGACCTTGGGCTCAAGCTCTGCAGCCAGTTCCACAACACCCAGAGGAAGCTCCACTCCCAGGAGCTCTGACACTCTCAGGATCAGTGGTGAGGAGGACCCAACATCTGTCCCAACACCAGGAGTAACTGGGACCTGCAGGACCAGGCACACAGGAACTCTGCCAGCAGAGTGGCTTGGGTTCCTTCCAGTCTCTCTGGGCTGGTGTCCTGAGCAGACCTTGGGCCCAGGCACCACAGCCAGTCCCACAACACCCAGAGGAAGCTGCTGCACTCCCAAGTGCTCTAACAAGCTCAGGGTCACAGGATCCCAGAATCTCAGGGTCACAGAGACTGCCTGACTCTGAGGAGTTCTGATACAACCAGGATTACAGGAAGGACTGACTCCAGTCAGATTTAGCAAGGGCAGGTAGCACTAGAGAGAACCAGATGTCAGATGGCAAGCTTAAGAAAATAAACAACACAAACCAAGGCTGATTGGCATCATCAGAACCCAATTCTCCCACCATAGCAAGTCCTGGATATACCATCACACCAGAAATGCAAGATGCAGATCTAAAATCACTTATCATGATGATGATACAGGACCTTAAGAAAGACATAAATAGCACCCTCAAAGAAATATAGGAGAACTCAGGTAAAGAGCTAGAAGCTCTTAAAGAGAAAATACGAAAATCCCTTAAAGACCTACAGGAAAACACAATCAAACAGGTGAAGGAAATGAGCAAAACCATCCAGAGTCTAAAAATGGAAATAGAAACAATAAAGAAATCAGAAAGACAGACAACCCTGGAGATATAAAACCTAAGAAAGAAATCAGGAGTCATAGATGCAAGCATCACCAACAGAATACAATAGATAAAAGAGAGAATCTCAGGGGCAGAAGTCATAGAAAACATTGACACAACAGTCAAAGAAAATGCAAAAAGCAAAATGCTCCTAACCCAAAACATCCAGGAAATCCAGGATGCAATGAGAAAACCAAACCTAAGGATAATAAGTATAGAAGAGAGTGAAGACTCCCAATGCAATGGACCAGTATCCTTAACAAAATTGTAGAAGAAAACTTCCCTAACCTAAAGAAAGAGATGCCCATGAACATACAAGAAGCCTACAGAACTCCAAGTAGACTGGACCAGAAAAATTCCTCCTGTCACATAATAATAAAAACATCAAGTGCACTAAACAAAGAAAGATATTTACAGGCAGTAAGGCAAAAAAGGCAAGTAACATATAAAGGCAGGCCTATCAGAATTACAGCAGACTTCTCACTAGAGACTATGAAACCTAGAAGATCCCGGGCAGATGTCATACAGACCCTACAAGAACACAAATACCAGCCCAGGCTACTATACCCAGCAAAATTCTCAATTACCATAGATGGAGAAAACAAGATATTCTATGACAAAACAAAATTTACACAATATCTTTCCACAAATCCAGCCCTACAAAGGATAATAGATAGAAAACCTTAACATAAGGAGCAAAACTACATCCTAGAAGAAACAAGAAAGTAATCTTTCAACAAATCCACACAAATCTAATTCCACTTCTTACAACAAAAACAACACAAAGTGACAATTACCTTTTCTTAATATCTTAATATGAAAATTAATATTACCAACATATCTTAACTGATTGAAATCCAAAAATATGAGGAATTAGAAATTTGTTGATTGTCATCCAATGGTCTCTCTAATTTGGTAATTGGAAAAATAGGTCCAATATTGTACAATCTATATATACTTTCTGCTTGTTTATGACAGTGTCTTGCTGTGTACAACATAAGGGTCTTAAAATCTTGCTTCTCTTATCTCAGCCTTTCTATTAGTAGTACTTTTTATTTCATGTCTTTACACTATACTATGGTTTTCAGAACAGCTTATATATTTCAAAAGTATTTATATACCCAAGGGAGACAGAGACAATTAATTTGGGAAGTGGCTTGTAGGAAAGAGAACAACAAAGA
>JADRCD010227899.1:0-58103 GCA_019843815.1 Montemys delectorum
CCTCCTTCTCCTCTCTCTCTCTCTCTCTCTCTCTCTCTCTCTCTCTCTCTCTCTCTCTCTCTCTCTCTCCCTCTTTTTTCTTTTCTCTCTCTCCCCCTTCTCCCCCTCTCCCTCTCCTACCGTGTAAATATGTAAAGAAGAATACTCATGCTGTTTAATCTTTATCCTGATTGTTTATTAATTTTTTCATCCTCTCTTGAAAACACCATAGCTCTTCCAATTAAGTGACAATTAATTCCATCCCTCTTAACTAACGTGGTGACCATCACACAGTGAGGGTTTACTAAGCATGCATTGAATTGGAAGGTTTTTAAGGCACGGTTTGGGTCTAGGAAGGTTACTGAGCATTTCAGAGCTCTAGTGCTTTTAGAGGAACCGGGCTTAGCACCCAAAAGATACATGGTGCCTCACAAATGCTTGTAAATTAAACTCTAGGGAATCTGGTACCATCTTCTGGTCTCTATGGGCAACAAGTATGCACTTAGTACATATAACTACATGCATTCAAGTACTCATCCTCTTAATCAATAGAGTAAAATGAAATAAGATTTAGATATTGCTAGAATAACTGCTTAATTTCAGTTTGCCTGAAGGATGGCTTTACAGTTTAAAATGCAACTGTAATTCTTTAGTTATGTCCTTTTTTAGTCTTTTAAAAAATGTTAGGTTTCCTTTTGATGCCAATTTTGAAAAGAAAAACTGAAGTATATTTTATTCTTGCTCACTGCATTTTATAAAAATGACTTAATCAAGAAAAAAAATGATAAGGGCATCTCTCTATGGAAGGAAGGTGACCTTCCTTAATGAAAACATTGAGATTCAGAATGCAGACCTCTCAGTTCATTGCACTGGCTACAATTGGAGACACTTTCTTACACAAAATAATCTTTCCAATGTTTTTTTCCACTCTGTACAGTGGCAAAGCTTTTCTGTGGTTTTATATAGAATGCTGTCATCAGATTGGAAAGATATGAAGGTCTCACAATATCTGATGAAGAAATTAATATTTTCTAAGTAAAACGTTCTAGGCTTTATACCAGAAACAGATTTTTGACTATAGGTAAAAACATATTAAAACTTCACAATAAAGCACATATTTTTATATTTACTTGTCTGATTCATGGAACAAACTCTGAAATTGACCTAGACTATACACTTCTAAAACCTAAGCCCATATATACATATTTTTTTCTGGTGATTTTAATGGGAATATCCCCTAAAGGTTCCAGATGTTAGACCATTTGGTCCCTAGTTGATGGTGCAGTTTGGGGACATTTGGAAAGTGAAGTCATTGTAGAGGGAGGATGTCACTGGAGGTAGGTTTTACTATTTAATGCCTACTGCTACTTCTACTCCATTCTCTTTGCCTTATGCTTATGTTTGAGAATGTGAGCTCTCAGCTTTCTGTTACAGAAACCATGCCTGTCTGTAGCCATTCCTCAGTGCCATAGTGGACTCATAGTCCTCTGGAAACATAAACCCAAACAAACTTCTCCTTGTATGAAGTAGTCATGGTATTTTATCACACTGTCAGAAACGTAATGAATACTTCATTCACTGCTGTATCATGGGTATATTCATATGCTGTGTAACCTCATTGCTCATTGTGAGCACAATCCTATAATAGGTAACATTAGAGGGCATACCAGCCTGCATTAAATACTATGCATAAGAAGTAAAATGATGCTTAGTATGACCTCAGAGAGTTAATATACTGGTGGCCACTCAGGTTAATTTTAATCTCTCTGATCATATAGTGAACCAAGTTGATTACTGGCTTCAATAAATATTCAAAGCTCAGGAATAATTTTAATTAGATAATATTCTTTCCTATTTTTTGAATTATTCTCCCTGTTATCCATGTCTTACAAGTCAAGGAGAATAATGTTATTCAAGTATCATTAAACCCTGATTTTTCTTTGCTTTTAACTGAAAAAATATGCAGACCCAAAATAAGCACAGAACAGTCCAAAAGCAGATATAAAGATCAGTTTCGAGATATCAGTTCCATCAGAGAAAATAAGAAAGTGATCATCATTCAGACTTAACAATGAAGGAGATAAAAAATGAGCACCATTCATGTGCATTCATCCAAGACCATTTGTTTCCTCAGTGGCAATTGGGTTCATCTTCTCTAGTGTTTATAGTAAATATAATTTTTACAAACAAGATTCAGGAGGAAGTAAGTCTGAGAAATAGAAGATACTATTGGAAAAGAGAAGCAAATGAGGTCAAGAGGAAAACCTTGAGTAGTGTAAGTCAGTGGGCCATTGCACATGCAATGGTGTGTCTTGCAGGTTGGGAATCGAACATGGTATTTAAAGGGGTCTGTATCTCAAGGAAAGTTTTCTAATTTAGAGTAAGTGATTTTGACTATGGAAAAAAAAACAAAAACAAAACAAAACAGAGAAGGTACTGTAAGATGTTGTCTAAAGAATTAGAAAACTCTAATTAGTGTTGTGTAAATACTACTTTGGCTGTAACATAGGACACATGGTATAGAAGTACAATGAACTGTTTCATTTTCCACGATTGTTTTACTCTAACACTCTATGTGGTCCTTCCAGGTGTGAACAGTGAACATGTCAAAAAAAAAATGTAAGCAGGGTAGGCACCAAGGTCCTTCCTGATGGGGTATAACTGCTTTGTTGTTGTTGTTGTTGTTGTTGTTCCAAGAGACAGGTCAGCTATTTGTGTCTCTAGGTTAGAAGACCTCATAAAGGCACAGGAAATTTGGAGAATTCAGAACACTCACTCATGTGACTTATGATTCCACCTAACATCTGAAATTTAAAATATCAATGAGTCTCCAGAGTCAGTGGACCATATAGAACCAATTGCATACTGGACAGAAACATGTTTAGAGAGTTTTATCATATCTTTACGTGAGTTTTGATATATAGTCCCATATCACATAAACGTGTTTCTCACCACACAAAAATCATGTCCTTTGGAATGCCTGAGTGATGAACTAGTGGGTGACAAATACAAACTAAGTTTTCCTTAAGATGGATAGGCAGAGATATTATTGTGATGTTACATGAATCTCTTGACTAGAGATAGGTTTCTGAATATCACTATGGTATAAACATCTGCCTACTATAGTAGTGGGATTTAGGTGAGCTCCCAAGAGAAGTATGAACTTTCTTCCTACACAATCATAATCATTAGCAGAACTAACAAAGATCCTACAATAGCACCTAGAGAATTAGAACAAATCTGGGAATTACTCATACTTCTATTTTAAGATAACTAAGATAATTAATTTCATTGATTCCCTTAAAGTATATTCTTTTCTTCATTCAATATGTATCTATTTCTTATATATTAATATACTTATTGTAACACTCTTCTAGCAGTTAGCAATTTTAATAATTTAAAAAACTATTAGTCTAGATTTGTGATGGCTATTTTGGTTGTCAACTTGACTACATTTGAAATGAACTCCAATCCAGAAATGGAGTGTACACTTGTGATTCCGATCCTAAGGCTTGAAGACACAGGTATTTGACCTAGATCAAGACATGGGTGACTCAAATGCTTTTGATCCAGATCTTGAAGCATAGTAGCACTGAAAAGCTTCACCCCAGGCAATGTAGCCTTTATTCCCAGGACACAGAGGCAAACAGATCTCTGAGTTCAAGGCCAGCCTGGGACATAGCAAGTTTCAAATCCAGACGTGGTGATACAAACCTTTAATCTTACCATACCTTCTACTAGAGGCCTACATAAGGACAATGGAAAAAGGACGGGTCCGTTCTTCTTTGCCTGCTTGTACTTGCCAGCACCTCTGCTGGAATCTACTTCTTCAGGATTCCAACTTACACAGAAGACCAGATGGAATAACTAGCCTCATGGGGCTGAGCAACTGCTAGATCTTGGACTTGCCATTCTCAGCTGCTCATTGTTGGTAAGTTCACCTTCAGACTGTAAGTCATTCCAATACTTTTCCTTAACATATGAATACATTCCATATGTTCTGTGACACTAGAGCACCCTGATTAATATAAGGGTAAATGATTTATGTCATAGATAACACTGAGATACACATGAATCAGTCGCAACTATGCCTTATTCAAATAATGCCAGGGTGAAATCTTGAGGTCTAGCCATTTATAGTGCTTTTCATGTCTTTTGTCCAAACCCCCAATATATGCCCATATTCATGACACTATATTTTTACTCTTTCCAATATTCCTTCCCCATAATGAGCAATAGAGTTATTTTGAATATCAAACAATCTTCAAGAGCAGGAAAGTTTCTGAAGACTAAAATTAAGCAAAATTAAGTTTTGACACAAAGGGGGTACACATATATGTGGGGTTCCGGGATATTGTTCCTCTCTTTCACTCTTTCCCTCTGATCCTGAATTCAACCCTGAAGGGCATAGACCTTCATGTTAATTGTAGGATGAATATTCTTTATTTTGTCCTTAAGGCTTCTATAAAAACCATTGTGGCTACCCTGCATGTAATAGGTTTGGCCATTTCACAGTTCTTTCATTAGTCAATGGTCCACTATCCCTGCAGTTTCCATCAAATTTAAGGCCTTCATAATCTGAATTTTTCTGACAATTTTTCTCATAAATAAAATTAAATTAAAAATAATAGCATGCCTTAGGTGTCTTTTTTTTTTCTGGAAAAAATGATTTGAATTTTGGCAAAATTATGAACTTTAGTAAGATGGTGAACTCTATTCCTATATCTCTAGCACTAAATGCTTTGAAAATCATCATCGCAATGCTGAACATTAATAGCAAATGACCTTCTTTGAACCTAAAATAAAACTCATTGTGAAACTTGGCTTGTATGAAAGTAAATTTAATAAAATACCTTGTGTTGGCATAAAACCTTCGGGTGAAATTTATAAACTGAATTAAACACATTTCAGTTTTCTTCATTGAAAAATAATTTTGGCATCAGCATTTATGCTCCTCCTCAAAAGAAGAAACTTTCGTTTGTATTTTCAGATGTGAACACAAAGAAGTTTGAATATATCATGTTTATTCCAATGATTGCATTTCACCTTTACAGAGCAACAGAGGCAAATTTGTTGCTATACCCTATATTGCTAGTCAATTATATTGTGGTCTTCTTGCTTTATGGCTGAAATTCCAAAGAGGACACAGTTATGTTTCGAAAGAAAAATAAATTACATTACTCCTATAGATTTTTTTAACTCATTAAAAAATAACTATTGATGTGATCCTTTGAGTATTATGGACACATATTCTTTCTAACTCAAACCATATAGGCTTTCAGCATATTTTCCCTTTTGAACTTATTGAAAATTATAATGAAAACCATGAAAAGTTTAGCTGCCTACTTGGACCTCTGAGGCATGGTTGTATTAAATGCCTTATGGTAAATGGTTTCTGAGATAAGCTACCATGTTGAGTTATTCATGAAATTTCTCTCTTCACTAACATGTTTAGGTTGCATACGGCACTGCAGTGTAAAGGTTGGGGCCACGTTCACTGCACTTATAAAATTTATCTTCATTTTAAAATTCCCATATAGTGCATGTGAAATAATTATATTGGAATAAAGTTAAGGCATGGGAAATAAAGAATTCTAACGTACCTATATCCCCATGCTCAAAATATAAATGTATAATGCTTCAGTAATAAAAAATGCGAACTGTTTTCAAAGATGCTGACGAATTGTAAAACATCATTGTAATATTACAGAAGTAAATTCAATATGTGAATGTCAGTAGAGAAGGGAGTGTCCATGTCAAAGAAAAATTAACCAGTGGTTTGAATTACCCTGGATCCTTAAGTCTCTCAAACACTGGACCACCACCCAGGCAGCATACACTAGCTGTGATGAGATGCCTCAACACACATACAGCAGAGGACTGCCGGGTCTGTGTTCAATCAGGGATGATGCACTTAACCCTCAAGAGACTGGAGGCCTGTTGTCCCCAAAACAGGGGGCCTAGGCTGTGGCCCGCCTGCCTGGCTGGTGCTCTCTCTCTCCTCTGGGGCTGACCTGTTTGCTGCACAGTGCCTTAATTAAAAGGGAGGCAATGTATAAATGAGTTATTTTATTGTAGGAAGGGGAAATATGCTGGTTGAGTAAAGAGAAAGAGGAAAGGAGAGAGAAAAGGAGAAGGAAAGAGGCAGAGAAGAGAACAAAGAGCAGAGAGGAAAGAGAGGGGGGCAAGTTATCTCATAAAGGGCATACACACACACACACACACACACACACACACACACACACACACACATATAACATCAATAGTCATTGTAGCACTTGCTCAAAATATTTTTCATATACATGTTTACATGTATGTATACACATTGTAATTATATATTTCACAAGTTTTATGATTATATTATAGAGAAATCAATGATAAATAGATAAAATATTGATTTCACAGTATTATAAAATGACTTAAAAAATAGCCCTTCCTTCCTTGATTCAGAAACTGTGGCTCGAAATGGCTTTATTATTATCATGTTACCCATAGATCAGGACCAAAATCAGGACTTCTCTTCTCTTAATCCAGTACTGGTTCTAATGCAATCTACCAGATATCATCAACTTGTACCAAATTATTATACTAGCTATTAAAAATGTCATCTTGATAACATGAACATTATGATTTCAGCAACCATATTTTGAGGCTTATTTTTCAATTTGCCAACTGCTATAGATACAAGAATGAGTAATATGAACTTTCCTTACTGAAGAAATTTGCAGTTTTGTACAGATGATAAACACATAAGTAATGTTTTTCTATTTCTTAAATGATAATGCAATAGTCCTAAATATAAAACTAAAAGAAAGTATCTAAATGAATGTTTTCCCCCTTCCAAATTGATGCTTAAAAAAGTAAGAGAACTCTATGTTTCTAGATTCCAAATGAGTAACAGAAGTGATTACTTAATAAAGTGTATGTAGTACACTTTATAGACCAAGTTGCCTTCAAACTAAGAAAGATCCTCCAGTCTTTATCTCCTTAGTGCTGGGGCTAAAGGAGTGTCACCTTGCAGGCATATAACTTCATTTCTTTATGGTAAGGTTGCTTAGAAAATATTTCACTTGTGTATGGGGCACAAGTATTGTATTATATGTACAATTATCATTTTTGGATAATCCAAGTCTTTGAAGAATTTATCTATACCAAAGGGAAGATAATGCTTATAAGTGTTTGAAAGGCTGTTTAATATCACCTGAAAAGCTTGAGGTAGTGTTCAGGGATACATGGCACACAAGTATATATTGTATGTTTCATGGAGTATGATCTACTAATCTCCATGTGCTGTATACAATCTGATCCCTATTAGTGCCAGAAACATTAGATTTGTGATTTTTTTCTTTTTTCTATTTCATGTCCTCAAAGCAAAAGTGAGGGAGTACTCATGCTGGGGTCCATGGTTCTAATCCTGGCAAGAATTATGTTCATGTCTGTGGCCCATGTTGCCACCAAAGGCCATGTGCATGTCCATGATCTCTGCTGCAGCCTGAAGTCATGTTGATGTTCACGAGCTATGTGTTCATCTAGGACCATATTGATGTGAGTGGGCTGTGTTGTCAGCTGAGGGCATGTTGATGTCTGTAGTGTGTGCTACCACAAGAAGCTGGTTAAAATCCATGGGCCAAACTGCCATATTGGTGTCTGCGGCCTATGCCCTGGAGGCCATGTTAATGTTCATGGCCCATGCTGCTGACAGGGGCCATGATGGTGTCCATGGTCTATGCTGTGGCAGAATGTCATGTTGATGTTTGTGGTCTGTCCTGCCACTGGAGAGCATGCTGAGGTCCATGGTACTTGCTGATGCCAGAAGCCATGTAAATGTCCATAGTCTGTTCTGTCACCAGAAAGCAGAAATGTCTATCATATGGGCTCCAGCTAACTGTAAAGGAGCTAATTTTGCAGTGGTATGGATGAGTGCAGACTCACAGTTGAGAAAAAGAGTCATAGAAGGCTCCTGTGATAACCCTTACTCCCTGGCAAGCCACTCTACCTGCCTAGAAAGCAACTGACTAGACAGAAAGCCATCAAAGAGAACTATTTAAAAATTGTGATAACAGAACTGGGCATGTTGGTATATACCTTTGCTCCCAGAACTCAAGAGCAGAGGCAAGAGTATGTCTGTGGGTTTAATGTAAACATGGTCTACAAAGAGAGTTCTAGGACACACCCACATTGTTACACAGAATAGTCCCTGTTCTGAAAAAAACAAACCAAAACATAAAACAAACAAACAAACAAAAAACCCCAAGTGTGTTAAAGATGCTGAAATGTAGCTCTACACAACTGATGGGTGGGGAATAACTAAGTTTTTTTTAAGGAGCTGGCCACTGAGAGTTTGATCATGATCTAGTGATTATATGGGCAACAAAAATTGAACTTGTAGCCAGGCAGTGGTAGCACATGCCTTTAATCTCAGCACTTGAGAAGCAGAGGCAGGCAAATTTCTGAATTCGACGCCAGCTTGGTCCATAGAGTGAATTCTAGGACAGCCAGGGCTATACAGAGAAACCTTGCCTCAAAAAACAAAACAAACAAACAAACAAAAATTGAACTTATTTGATTTTGTTTCTCATTTCTCCTTTTTCCTTTTTCTTTTAGGCAGGAGTAGAGATGGGGGTGGGAACAGGTCACAAGGCAGAGAGGTAGACCTGGGAAGACTGAGAGTGTGATTGGGTACATAAATCAATAAAAATATTATGTTGAAAAATATACTATTTTGAAGTAAAAATTGACAAAGCAATATTATTTATCTGCAACACCATATACGAAATGTACTTCAAACCAAGAAAAATGTTTCTCACTGATAGACTTTAAAAAATGTTTATGTTCTTTTAAAACAGAAGCAGGAAAACAGTGAATAAGCAGAATATACAACATTTATATATCTCAAATCTATTGAAATAACTTATATTTAGTTTTGTTGGATGAGTAAAGTACCCTTGAAGTCAATGGAGAGGATATACATAATTTAGCTCTACATTTTAATATAACACTTGAGAATGATGCCTTTCCTGATAAGTGTTAATGGAATAGTTACATATAAGTCTTGTTGACCCTTTATGATATTTAGTGAATTCTGTGTCATCAACCTTCACTCTCACCCTTAGTCTTTATGCAACATGACCAACATGGTATTCATGTATAGGTCTACATGTTCATTTTTTCTTTAGTCTAATAGTATATGATATCTATATTCTAGTACTATGCTAAATTATACCACTTTCCTGTGTTTTACTAGAATTCTCTCTAGCATCCCATTTACACACTACAGTCTTAATGTAACTGCTAATTGACAAAGCCTCCAATACTCGTTAATTTATGGACTAGACCTTACCACTTGACTGTGATCCTGAGTACACCCCAAGGGTATACTAACTGCTAGTCACTCTTCTGTAGAACTTGAAAAGATTCATATTTATTTATTAAGAATGATCCAGATAACAAGTGCACCAGTATATGTTCTTGTCAAACATATATGTCCCATGGTTTGAGTGTTTTATGTAGTTGGAGATATTAAAACTGCATGTTCATGAAGCCATTAGTATCTTCCTAATTGAAAAAAAACTTTTCCTTTTGTTTGAATCATTGACCTGTGACTAATTGTCTCCACTTTAAGTGATTCTAACTATTTCTCTAAGAAATATATTTTAAATGAGAAGAAAAGGATCATATTCTATGATGACCCAGATCTTTATCTTGGCTGACATCTATAAAAATTAATGACCTATCCAGAAACTTCACCTGCTAGGTGTATGGAGTTCATAATGAGTGAAAAGTACCTAAAGAAAAGAAGTTCATCACATTCATTGAGCACCTCCAAACTCCATGAGCATGTAAATCTACCAGTGAGCATGACACACAGCAATGAGGACCTGAGTTTACTTCTCAATAATGTTAATTTTGAGATTAGAAATGTTCTTTTTAGCCAGGCATAGTATCACACACATTTAATCAAACATCTGACAGGTAGAAACAGAAGAGTCAATAGTTTAAGGTAATCCTCCCCTGGCTGCATAGATGTTCAAAGACAGCCTACTATACATGAGGATACACCTCTTTTGAAAACAAAATAATATCCTTTTTATTTTGATAATGGAGAAATAGTAAAATTCATTTAGTATTCTCAACTTACGTGTAATGTTTCTTAGCTCATCCTCTCCAACTTGAGTCCTTCTCCAACACAGGAGAGGAATAGTAATTTGAGATACTTAGCTTATTTATTTATTTATTTACATATTTATTTACTTATTTATTTATTTTACTAAGTAATTGGGCAAGGGAAAGGGGTAGATTGAGACTCAGGAGAAAATAATAATTGATGGATTTTGATTTCAAAAGATTGTTCTCATATTCCTATTCTTTCTGCTCTTTTCAAATATTTCAAACAATCACAAACAAAGAAATTTCTATAATTATGAGTTTGAAAAATTGTTCTAAAAGGTATTGTCACTGAGTGAGGTTATAGAAAGTCACTGGAGGAGATTTCATATGACATCAGAGACAAAAACAAATATAAACCCTGATGAAGCTCCATGCTGCTTGGTCCTCAGGCTTCTAGTACTTTTAGATATATAATCAGGAAGATCATCAATCCAAAACCCACAGAATATTGCTTTTGCAATCTATCTTTTCATATTGCCCTTTATTTTGCAGATGGAGATATTAATCTGAAAATTAGACAGTAGAAATGAAAAGACCTTAAGTTAGAGACAAGCCTGATCTACAGGCTTGTAGTTTCTAGGATAGCCAGAGCTACACAGTGAAGTCCATTCTTTTTTTTTTTTTTTTTTAATTTGTTTTTTTTTTTAATTAGGTATTTTCTTTATTTATATGTACATTTTCCCTTTCCCAGGTTCCCCTCCAAAACAAACAAACAAACAAAAGCAAGAACAAACCCCTTTTGCCTCCCCCTTCCCCATACCTGCCACCCCACCCTCTCCCACTTATTGGCCCTGGCATTCCCCTACACTGGGGCACAAAACCTTCACAAGGCCGAGGTCCTTTACTCCTATTGATGATCGAATTTGCAATCCTCTACTATATACCTGCTGCCAGTACATTCAATCCCACCCTGTATAGTCCTTGATTGGTGGTTGGGTCCCTGGGAGCTCTGAGGGTACTAGTTAGTAATTGTTGTTCGTCCTAAGGGGCTGCAAACCCTTCAGCTCCATAGAACCTTTCTCTAACTCCTTCACTGGGGACCATGTACTCAGTTCAATGAATGGCTGTGAGCATCTACACAATGGAGTACTACTCAGCTATTAAAAACAATGAATTTATGAAGCCCATTCTTAAAAACAACAGATAAACAAATAAGAAAGGAAAAAGACCATTGATAACCATCCGACTTATGAGTCACAACTTAGAGAGAAGAGAAAACAGAAATTTGATAAAACAAACAAAATTAATACAAAATATTGAAAAAATTTACAAAAAATGAAATTAAATAAAAAAAGTTCATCAATATTTACCCTATACAATTTCTATCCATAGAAGCTTTCATTCTAGTCCTAAGTCAATTAACATTGTCAATCAATTTCTTTAGGACAAGAGAGACAACTATTTCAGTATTTTTAGTATGTTTCATTTTCTCTTCCAATATTGCTATTTCTACATCCAAACTTTTTAAGAAAATCTCTAACTCATTCTGAACCACAATACGATATAACTATACAACAATAACAAGAGCAATAACAATATCAACAAAAGAAAAACACTACTGGGTTTTTAGACAAAATCTTAGAGAGACAGCAAAAATTAAACTTTCTGAATTTTATCGTTTCCTTTTTCAGGTACTGTACAATAAACAGTTATAACTGTTAATAATCACCATATATTACTTTATTTATTGCTTTTGTTTTCTTGTTTGGAGACAAGCTCATGCATATAGACTCTAATGGCTCTGAACTTCAGTTTTCCTCCTGCCTGTCTAGGGCAAAGATTACAGACCTGCACTAATATATATAGTATGCATATCCTTATTAAAATAGCAGGTAAGTAATGTGAATCTCTGGTTTTCTTCTTTACTTTGTTACAAAATATCTTAGTCTTATTATTTTAATAAAACATAAAACAATTTTGTCCTTATATCTTATTATTTAATTTCTGAGATGTTAAAATATCTCACTTTTAACTTCTATGTCAATATGTTCAAGTTTACTTCAGGGAAACTCCACAATCAAACTGTGAAAAAGGCATAATTATTATTCACAAATTGTGGGGAGATTGAAAATTGAAATGACTTTTCCACATTGGAAAGATGTTAAAAGATGGTCTCTTATTAGAGACATTGCCTCTTCTCTGTCATTCCCACTCTCATGCCTGTATGTGTTGGTAATGAAATGTCATTTGCTATAAGAACTATCAATGTGAGAGCTCAGTAAAAGATGAAGGTTGGATTCATGAAGTAACGTGTGTGACTCAGAGCAGGACTAGTTAATGCTACTTTCTTTTAACACCTTTTACTCTTTTGAGCCTAACCATGACCCTGTATCTTAACCACTTTAGAAAACCTTCCTACTCTTAAGTTTCATTAAGACTCTACTCTGGCCTCTCAAGTTCTATTTTGTTATTCTATATGTGTCAAATAAAAGGAAATAAAAATGAAACAAATGTGAATATACGATTGAATAGTTCAACCAGGCAGAATGGAGTGAAAATCTAGGATACATTCTAGTTTTATTCAGTAATATTTCTTATCATTAAATGAATGACTTTACTGGGGCTCAAGGAACTTGTAGCCATATATTTTCTGGAACACAGATAAATCATGGATATAGAAATGTACCCTCCATAAAAACACATAGTTTTTTTGATGTATAAAATATGTATTGGTAAAAGCATTGCTTATCAATATCCTTTTATGCATCTTCCAGAAAAAATTTATAACTAAAGACTCTGCCCAGAATATATGAAAGAGAAATAAGAGAATTTATTATCATCTCATCAGATTTGAAATACAGCATTCCTGAAAGCCAAGGCTAATGGGGTCTATCTAAAAGAAAAAAATGAGAGATGTAAAGTAAGTATGTTAGAAGTAATGAAATTATTTGTTTACTCTACTCATCTGTATCTGATGACCCTTCAAAATGCAAGCAGAAGTTCAGAGAAGGTTAATTTCATGAATTAACCATTTGGGAAGGAAATGAACCCAAAATTCCAACAACCAAGAGCTGTCAATATTTTGACAAACTAATCCTTCAAAATGCCAGCTGCATGCAATGAAGTAAAATCCTTATGTCCCAGGCCCTATTGTCCAATGGCAGAAAATGTGTTGAATCTTTCTGGACAGTTTCTAATCTGAGCATCTCCTGGAGAGCCAGCACTCTGACAGGACATAGCATCTTATTGACAGTATAAAACAGGAAAACTAAGAGCTGAATGAGATGGGCAATTCCTTTCTCTGTCTGTCAAATGGGCAGAGATGTCTGGGATTTCCATAAGAAGGCTGCAGTTCTTCAACCTTTTTCCCTGTCACTCCTTTGCAGTATCCCATAATTAAATCTGGAGAGTTGGAGTAATAGCTTAGAACAAACAAAAGAACTAGTCTGATTTTTGTATCCTTGAAAAATTGTGAACATTCTTCTGGTTCTCTTAGGAATGACAGACAACCCTTTGTCATTTCAGTTTCTCCCATGTTTTCACACTGTTTGACTACATATATCTTATTTAATCATGACAACCAGGAAGGAAAGCATAGATATAGAATTATTTTAATTCAAATAAAATTTAAAGCCAGGAATCATCCAAGAACTTGGAGATTTTGAATTCATATTGGATGCTATAATTTCCTCTAAGATATATGAACATTCAAGGTCAGCTATGTGCAAGAATGCATGTTTGACCTCTATACACATATGTTAATTATGTATGATTATATAGAATTAGTGTATGTTCAAATAAAGTATGCAGACATATGAATTAAGTATAGAACAAGTAAATATTCTGAAATGCCAGCTTCCTTTTAGATTCAGGCACATTCTAGTTTTAATTTTGGAAACAATATAAAACCACAATCAAAATTTAAAATTAAAGATGCATAAAAAATAGGAAACATAAAGATGACTTCATTTTATTAACAGTATTTTTGTAGACTGTGAATTAATTAATTTAAATTACTTCTCAACTCATGGTTTAAAAACACAAACAAAATGTCAATTGCATAAGAGTGCCAGATCCACTAACAAAAGGCCTGTAATAAATAAGATGACTCTACTTTTGTATTCTCCTCCTGCGGCTGCTGTTGGGGAAGATGACAGCCTAATCATGCCTGCCCAGCACCGGGCTGTGAGTTTACATTACACGGCATGAGTTCTGTCATTACTGCACGGTTTGGGGGGGATAATGGTTTTGTCTAAACTGTACCACAGGCAGAGAGCATTCCTGAAAGTCACTCTGCAACTCACAAAGGAGATTTTCTGCATGTTTTAAAATGTGCTGGAGGTTTAAATGTGAAATGATTAGTTGCTAGAGGGCAGAGAGAAGACATAAAAAATCTTGTCCTCTTTAACAATAGCACAGTAACTGCTGACATATATATTCATGTTTATTTACATAACAATGAATTAATCTATTTTCAATGAATGAATAGTGATCAGTGGATGCCCCTAAGACAGAGACAGAGCCATTAAAATTCACATAAATTTAGAAAAGTAGGTGAAGAGGAGAGAGGAAACTGTGATAAGAATTACATTATTGCCAAACATTAGGCAAAGAGAGCCCAAATTGGAGATCTCCATTGTGTCCCTTCACCCAGAACTCTAGAAATGCCAGCAGGAGAAGGGGAGGTAGAATTGTATGGGGAAGAGTTGTGGAGGATACCAGGAGAACAATGTCCACTGAATCAACTATGCAGTGCTCTTTGGGGCTCACAGAGACTGAAGGGGCCATCACTGAGCATGCATGAGGCTGTGCTAGGTTCTCTGCATATATGTTAAGGTTGTTAGCTTGATGCTTTGTGGGATTCCTAACATGGGGAGTGAAGGAGTCTCTTAATCTTTTACCTGTGCTTGGGATCCTCTTTCTCCAATGTCATGGCCAGCCTTGATATGAGGCCTGATGTCTTATTATATCTTCTTATTTTGTGTTGGATTGAGTGCCTCTGTAGGCCTGCTCTTTTCTGAAGGGAAATGAAGGAGGAATGGATCTGAGGGAGAAGTAGATGGGGAGAAGGGGTGGGATGGAAAACAGGGAAGAGTGGAAGGAGAAGAAACTGCTTGGGATGTAATGTATGAGAGAAGAATAAAAACAAGACAAAACAATAAACAAGAGCACAGAAAGTTGACAGGAAAAAGCAGTGGTGGGGGTAGACAGGGGCTTGGAGGAGAAGGAATCGATAGTAAACTGATTAAAACACATTACATGCATGTATGAGACTCTTTAACAATAAAAAAAATACTAAAGAAGAAGGAAAAAAAATAAGTCACTAAATTCCAAAAAGAATAGTGTGTTTGCTTTAGAGAAATACTGCAATGAGAAGAGAACTAAAAGTTACTTAAATAATGAAAGTCATTGATGACAACCTTACAATCATATGTTGGAAAATAGTCCTGAATGTTAGAGGTGACTGGTCTAGAGATGGGGCAGCAAGCAAAGACTCTGTTTTTAAAAATCACTACCACTGGCATATCTCATTCCTTTACTAAACACGAACATTCACATCCTAAAACCTTGCCCTAGGGGCAGGAAACTGACTAACTTGAGGAAAAACAAAACAAAACAAAAAAACTTAAGAAGTACATAGGGATCCCAAATGTATGTCCTTGAATAGTCACCCTTGGCCAATATATCTCCCCCATGCAGTGGGCAGCTGAAGAACAGGGCTGCATTTGAGCTGACTACACATTTTCCCTCCCAGCATGGAAAAGAATGCAGAGCTTGACTCTTTTGCCTTATGAGGGCAATTTATTTTGACAGCTTCCTCAACTCCTTCCCATCTTAAAGTTGTCAGACATCCAAGAAGCTACAGATTGAACTCTATGCATCCAAAAATCCCATCCCTTGAAACTGAAAGCAGAAATGTGGGAACAAGAGTCAAAGATAGCAGAACACTTATTGTCTTAGTGCTTTCCTACAAAAGCCAAGTGTTCAAACCTGCCTGAACTTGTTCTTTATTTAGACTTTGTCACTATCTGCTCCCTTCTCCATTTACCACTTTACTTGTGTCCCTGAATGCCCTACGTTTACTATTGTGGGACTTAATTTATTTTTTCTCTGAATTTGTATATTAATTTCCCCACTCACAATATCTTTTAGGAGCCCAGGAACAGTTCCTTCATCCTCGGGGAATGTAAGTCAACTTTCGTATTTCCACCTACCCCCTCTTTCCGCTACATTTTCAGCCTCCCCACCTCTAATACACCAGAAAGCTGTCCTACTTTTAAATGTTCCATATCAGCTAATAATTTCATAAAGTCATTCAGAAAATGACTCTATTCAGGTACATGCTGGTAATTTCAACAGAGACAGATGCAAGGAGATATCAAATTTAAGTGTGAGTTTAAGGTCAACCTGGACTACAAATGGAGTCAATGTTAAAAACAAGCAAATGTAAGTTTACAGCTAAAATGTATGTTTCCTATGAGTAAGAACTCATTTTACAGTTCAGGATTATGAGTGGGATTTTTCCGGAAAGGTTTCTTAGTACATTCTTGGTAGAAGTTAAAACCAGAACCCACCCATTTTACAAAAAAAAGAAAAAAAGAAAAAAAAAAGAAAAAAAAAAGCCATATCTAACATATCTCAACTATTGAAATTGTGATTATTCAGTAATTAGATTAAAAGCATTATTTTAATTTGCAACATTGGGTTATGAAAGTTGACTGTGAAAAATGGCAAATACGTGATTGTATAGAAGCTTCTACCTTCAAATTGCCATCTGTATAATTTTATCCAAGGCTTAAAGAACAAATTCTGGACTCATATCTCTAGGTCTTTGGAACAAACACAAAGTGTTTTCCCACTATGCAAACAGTGAAAATGAATGGAGCTAACTGAAGCAGAAAATGACTTTATTTAAAGGATATAAATAAATTGACAGAAAGAACAGGAGAGTAATGGAGTCCAGAGCACAAAATCACCAGAAATTAGGGAACTGTCAGTTTTCAGTGGATACTGCCCTGTGAAGCTGATGATTCAGTGTTCACCTTGAATGATACAGCGAAGAGTACAATGAATGGTATGATTTATCCTCTAGTTTTTTGATTTCCTAGACTGTCACACTGCTGAACCACACTATATATAGAAAATTACTAACAAATATTTATCCTCAAAGCCTTTGTATTTGAAAAACTGTTCCCCCATCTTGTAAGGTTCCTACAATCATAAATATTTCAAGCTGAAAGTGATGGGAGAAGTTGAACTGCCAATAAGAAACAATTAATGCTCATTTAACATGAAAAAAAAACAATTAGTTTTCTTTTCAATCACTTCTTAATCTACCTGTGGTGTTATTCATCAACTATCTAATGCATCACAGATAGTGGTGAGTCCTCAGAATTCTGCTGGCCATTTTTGCTCCTTTTTCTCTGTTTTATTCTGTACTTCAGATGGCTGATCAGGAAGTATAGTTTCATATGGACTCTACTGCCTCCAGTGAATGATGGAGGTGAAAAGACAAACTTGGGTATTCAGTCCTCATTCCTCCCTCCTGGATCAATGTTTGGAAGTACCTACATCACTGCATAAAAGTCCACCACTTGCTGGGAAGCTGTTGGTTATTTGATAGCTGCTGGGGGATAGGGAGTCAGTTTTCTTTAAGTGATGTGACCCCTGGTAGAGAAACCACATGGTAGGGCAGGCCCCACTTCAGAACTAGCAGGAAAACCCACACTGGACTTACTGAGGAAAAAAAATTTAAGATGAAAAAGAGAATATTGAGGAGGAGAATGAAGAGGAGGGAGATCTGGAGAGTCATTGTAGGAGGAGATAGGAGGGGTGATAATATGCAGACTATATTGCCTGAAATTCTCAAAGAATTAACCAAAGTATCACTTAAAAAATACAGCATTAAAAAGAACAGCTAGTCTGTCCCACTGCTACAGTTCTTATTGGGGTTTTTCGGCCTACTACTTTTGTTTGACCTTCTAGGATTACTTTTCTAAGAATAATAAGGCACCCTACAGTTGCTGATTGGAAGAGTTCCACAATCTCACATCCTTTCTCTTAATACAAAATACTTTATCACCATCTCCTATTAAAACTGTCCTCAGTTATTCCACTTTGTAATAGCATCTATTTTTCAAAGAAACCATGACACTGTACAATTCTTTGTTTATCAATTAATCAGTATGCCCTTGACCTCACTAGACTTACAAGTTAGCAAAGATGTGGCTTTTTAAAACTAAGCTCTCTCAGGGCTAGACGAGGGGGGCTTCTATTGGTTATCTTAACAGTACATCAATTCTGAATTCTGAAAATTGTTTCTTCTGTACAAAGGCATTTGGATAAATGTCTACCAGGCACACACATACATTTGCAAAAGTTTCAAATTCTTCACAGTGTTTTTCTACTTCCTATTGTCCAGTTGTTGTTTTCTTTCTTTCTTTTTCTTTTAAACCAGACTGTCTTTTCTTCCTTCAAACATTATATAATTCCACCCAGGAAACTATTATATTGAGAAATCAACTGAAATGAATATATTAGATTTATGCTTTCAATAGGAATCCCTTTAATCTGTTTTTTTTTAATCCAGTCCTATCAGAATGATCTGAATGAACTGCCTAGAGAAGATTCACTGCAAGTTAAGGTATTTTTTCCTTTCTTAAAAATAAGACAATAAGAAAACTAATAGTACCAGAATAAAAAAACCAAATATTGTTAATACATATAAGAAGTGCAAAGGTAGACTCCAAGCCAGTCAATGAGCTCTGGTTGCAAACATTCAGTGATTTAAAGGTATTCTTCCTTGAGAGTGAAAGTAGCAGCAGCTTCAACAAAAGCAATGAATGCTTTCATTCACTCAATTTATACAAACAGTAAATTTATAGTGTAATCTAAGTGTGGCTTCAAGAAAAAGCAAAGGCAGAAGAAAACAAAATTAGTGGCATAGGTGAGATGCATCCTTCAAACTTGGAAAACTATATCGGACATTAGGAGAAATGGAGATGTACAAGTAAAAGTCCCAAACTCTGGATGTGAACTTAGGGAAGCAGAGAAATGGTACATCTGTAAAATATCTGAAAACTCAGCAGACATACATAGGATACATCTAGTCTTTGTCCCTGCGAACAGTTCAACATCTCAATATGGAGTAGAGAACAGTATACTGATTGGATCTAGTCATATTCTACAGGCTTTGTTAAAACTAGCTACAATAGTCTCACTTATTATTATTATTATTATTATTATTATTATTATTATTATTATTATTACTATTATTGACAATGTCTTACCATATGATGCCCCTTGCAGTTCACTATGTTTCTCATCCAGGCTGGTCTCACATTCACAAAGATATTTTTGCCATTCTCTGATGAATGTAGGAATTTAAGGTATATGTCACCATGCTGGGATGATTTTATGGTACCTATTGCCAATGGCTGAAATGATTCTGGAAAAAGTGAAACTCTAGACACATGATTTTCTTCTAACTCTCTGTCAGCCAGATTAGTTCTGTTGCAGTGTGCTCACTAGTCTATTGAAAACGAGTGAAATTTTGAAGTTTTAGAATTATTTTATAAACTTAAGTAGGTATTTATTTTGGAAACTACCTGTAATGTATCTATCTGTTGACTTTGAAGTGTAAGTTAGGTGACTGAAGAAAAAAACAGAAAAAAAAACCTGAAATAAAACACTTAATAGTGTGCTGTGTATAGCTCACTGGGTAAGCACTTGGCATGCAAACATAAAGACATGATTTCCACTCCTTAGAACCAACAGAGAACCTAGACAATGTAGTAGATGTATTTTTCATCTTAGTGCTCTTACAGGAAAATGGGAGGTAAAGATGATAGAATCCCTAACAGTTCTAATGGTGGTTTATTAGTGGTAATATCACAGAGATTCTACCTTAAAAAAAAAGGGAAAGCCAGGAGTCATACACACACACACTTACACACACACACACTCACACACACACACACACACACACACACACTCACACACACACAGGCACACAAATATTCATAATGATACATAAAAATAGATACACACACACAACCACACAGCACACAATGCATACAGTACACAAACACGAACATTCACGAAGATAATTTTTTAAACATTTAATTGTCACCTTCATGTTGAGAAATAGGAGGTTTAATCATATTAATATTTTTATTGCTCTTATTTAAGTTGTACTTTTATTCATGGGATTCTTTAATTGTTTATCCAACAAAGCAGCACAAAAAAAAAATCAGGATTCTGTGGATATCAGAAAATGATGCGTTGGATGAACAACCTAATATACTCTGCATTGTCAAAAGACCTATATATCCTCCCAAAATGCTTCAAGACAATTGTAAATTTCCACAAAATGTTAGAGTAGGTAATTTTTGAAGTATCTTCAAAGAGAGTCAATTTTGTATTCAGAGTCACAGTTTCTTGCTGGTAAGCAAGTCTAGATTTATACAAGGTTCCCAGATTTAGTTTCAAATTGGAGCACTACAAATCCTATCACTGACTATATTCCTGACCTCATTGGAATATATGATAAAGCTAGTCATTCTTAGCTTCTAAAATTAACTTAAATTTTCCTCTGTAGCATGGTTTTCAGCCATCAGAAGTCTTGCTGACCTTTCAAGGGTCAAACTATAGTTACTCTTTAATCTTTTCATATATTATGTTAAAATATTTATATCAATAAAATATACTCAGAATCTTATTTAAAAATAATCACAATTCCTGAGTAGATAATTATGAAAAGAAGACAAACATTGGCTAAAAGGTGCATGGTAAACATATCAAAATTACAAGCCATCAGGGCAATGAGAATCAAAACTATACAAGGTTTGATTTCACTCTAGTGTATATTACATAAAAAAAATCTATGACACAAAATGTTTGTGAAATATTTTTTAAAAGGTGCTTCTGAATATATGAAAAAAGGACTCTCATTCACAGTGGGTAGGAATTAAATTAATAGGCATAATCGGAAGTAACATGAAGGTTTTTCAATAAATTAAGAATGGAACTGCATATAATCTAAAAATCTTACACCTCGGCATATGCAAAGAGGTAAAATTAGGATGTCAAAGTGACATATCCACTCCCAGTAATTACAATAGCATTCACTACCTCCACAACACAGAAACAAGTAAGTCTGTCAAGCAACTAATGGATGAAATAGGGTACATGAGGGGGAATAGTCTGTCAAATACAACAAGATAGATGGAACTGTGCAAGGCACGAAGAGAAACCACTGCATGATATCACCAATGCACGGAATCTAATCTGACTTCATAGAGCTTGAGTATAAAATAAATTGTGATTACCAAAGACCCAGGAATTTATAAGGTAAAGAATGATGCTGAAAAACTGATTAATGAGTAGGAAGTTGTATCTAGGGAGAAAAACATCAGTTTTAGTGTTCTGCTACATAGTACATTGACTGGAAATGATGACAGTGTGGAATACATGTTTAAATATAGAGACCCAGCAGGTTGTACACACACACACACACACACACACACACACACACACACACACTTATACACATGTAATAATAATAATCAAAGAAAAGTAAGCCATGTATTTGATAGGGAGTACAAGATTATGGGATGGGTTGGGGGAAAGGAAAATGGAAGGTGTTAGATGTGGTAATGGGAAGGGGGAACAATATTAATTATATTGTAAAATACTTATAGAAAGACAGCATGGAGAGGTAGCTCAGCCATAAAAATCACGTGTTGTTTTTACAGAGAACATGACATCGAGTTCTAGCACCTCCATAGTCACTCACAACCATCTGTAGCCCAGTCAAAGGGATCTGACTCCATTAATAGATACTTGGTATGGACATAATGCATGAATGAACTCTTATACAAAACAGTCTCTCACACACACACACACAATGTCTAAAATGTTTTAAATAAATAAAAACTAAAATGATAAAAATGTGATGTTTTCTACTAGGAAAAGATAAATGTTTGGAGAATAGGTCTGTTCACCATGATTGAAATCATATAGGTATAAGACAAGATGTCAGGCAATTGATAACCTTTATAGGTCCATAAAACAAGTGGTATATTTTACTGAATATTATATGTGTGGGTGGATATATGCTGAAAGCAATAGACTAACATTTACTACACAGTCGAAATTATTCCTTTTCATGACTGAGCTATCATAGTGGATTTGTAGTAAATTGTGGTCAAGATACAACCAACAATATTTTCATATGAGCAGCTGCCTTGGCAAGACTACACTATGCTATACTTAAGTTGGTGATCCTGGAACACAACTATCCATGTATTTTCTACAGTTACAAGGAACCTTTTAACTTTTAAGGCCTTTATCTATATAACTTCTAGAATTCAAATTCAGGTTGATTTTTCCAAAGCATGCAGATTTAAATTAGCCCCTTCAAGCTGATAAGGTAGTCTAATATGCTGTTTTATGTTAACTGTATAACCTAGAGAGAGGTTTAGGGATAATTTGCTTCAATTTAACAATGAAGAAATTGGAAAATCAGAGAATTTCACCTACAACATTGCCTTCTCTGGTAAGTAGAATAGAAGAGAGAATTCTTTTTTTTTTTGTAGGGTTATATATTCATTTTAATATTATTACATATAATATAGTACATATATTATATAATATAACAATTATTATATATTAACTTTTATATAAAATTACTGTTTTCTTTATAGTAAGATATTAGACATTGTATCCATTCTCTAAATTTCTATTGAAATTTGTGAGTGCTGTGTGGTAGACAAAATTTTAGGCACAGTTGTGCAACAGTGAGTGAATTAGACACACTATTGAGGATGCTAGATGATGACCAGAACATATATATACATAAATATATATACATATATATACATATATGTATATATATTGCATTTGAGGTTGAAGATATCTGGTAAGATTATAAACCTGCTGTAATATCTCAATGCCTGACTGGATCCATCTTCAGGTTTTTTCCAGTGGTTAATGGTAGAAGGAATTGATTCTTCAGCCAGTGGAACTTTTTACAGGGATGCCCACATTTTGAAATCATTTATCTATTTCTCCCCAGAGTGGATAAACCAAGGGGAAGACAGGAAGAGAGAAAACAAGGTTAGAGTTGGTATCTCTTCTAACCTGGTTCAGAAGGGATATGACATTACTTCTTTCTTATAATGGTTGCCAAAGGCAGCCCAGAACAGCATGAAAAGGGACCACAAAAGGATGCACAGACTGAGAGATGCAGATTAGAGTGGGTGATAAACTCTATGATATAAATAGGCTGTAATCTCCTCTAATATAAACAATAAAAGTGATGTGAAATGAGTGAACTGTGGTGGAGAGAGCAGAGATGTGGAGGCTAATTCTCTCTTTTTTTTTTTTTTTTTTTTTTGTATTTTCTTTATTTACACGTACATTTTCCCCTTCCCATTTTCTCCTCCAAAACAAACTTAGGGAAATGGATGGATCTGGAGAGTATCATCCTGAGTGAGGTAACCCAATCACAAAAGATCACACATGGTATGCATTCTTTGATAAGTGGTTATTAGCCCAGAAGTTTGGAATACAGGAAGAACGACCCACAAACCACAAGAAACTTTAGAAGAAGGAAGACTAAAAGGCGGACATTTCATTCCTTCTTAAAAAGGGGAATCAAACACCCACAGAAGGAGTGGCAGAGATTAACTATGGAGCAGAGACTGAAGGAAGGACAAGCATATAGCTATCTCCTAAGAGGCTCTGACAATACCTGACTAATACAGATGTAGAGGCTCACAGCCATTCATTGAACTGAGTACACGGTCCCCAATGAAGGAGTTAGAGAAAGGTTCTATGGAGCTGAAGGGTTTGCAGCCCCTTAGGACAAACAACAATTACTAACTAGTACCCTCAGAGCTCCCAGGGACCCAACCACCAATCAAGGACTATACAGGGTGGGACTGAATGTTCTGGCAGCATGTGTATAGTAGAGGATTGCAAATTCGATCATCAACAGGAGTAAAGGACCTCGGCCTAGTGAAGGTTTTGTGCCCCAGTGTAGGGGAATGCCAGGGCCAATAAGTGGGAGAGGGTGGGGGGACAGGCATTGGGAGGGGGGAGGCAAAAGGGGTTTGTTCTTGTTTTTGTTTGTTTGAGAGAATTCTTTCACCTCTTCCAATTCAAAATCCCATTCAATTAAAAGTATTTTATGGAGAAAAATGTAATATAAATATAATATAATTATAAAATATAATATAAAATATAAGTGTTCTGTTACACTGTTTAGATAAGCCAAGGAACTTTTTTTTTTTCAATCTTCAATACTTACTAACAAAACCATTGTCTTAACAAGGGCTGTGCCCTTAAAGTCAAGAATGAAATTTCCTAAACTCTTAATCAGTTTCTAGTGTGCTTCCTCTTCAGAATTTAAAAACTACAATTTTCTTTCTAAAAACACAGAGTTGTTCATTAACATAAATGATATTTATTCTATTTTGTCAATGACTATGACTTAAAAAATTATTTTTGTGTTAAAAATGCATTTACTACTTCCTCTGTTCATTAATCTTCTCACTTAACTGACAACTTTTGGAAATTCTCTGAATGATGAAGATATCCATGGTGTTATCATCTACCATCGTCACAGATCTGAATTCATTTTTCTTTCTTTGAATTCTTAAGAAAAATACATATAAATTCATGATGCAAAATATTATCAAACAAGGTCAGCAGGTTCGGGAGTAAGAGCCCCAGGGCTTGTGTGAGAAGGAGCATAGTACACAGGAGTGTAAGAAAGTCATATGTTCTGGATATTGGGATAGTTTGAGGCTGTATGAGTATATTCTGATGGAATCTTTGAACCACTAGAGTGTTTTCACATGATCGTTAATGAAAGGGGGAAATATCATTTTATATACCCCTTCTTACAATTATTTCATAGAAAGTAAAGTTTTCCAGGGAGAAGTGGCTAAAGCTGAGATTCATACCTGTTTAAAAGGCTGAGAGTAAATGAGTGTGAGTGATCAGCTGTGGATCTAACATTTATATCAATTTGCCCCTGGTAGACTAAGGCTTGGGGCACACTGATGAAGACAAGGTGGAAGGAATGTGAAGCTGAGTGACAGTGAGGAGTGTCAGAAACAACAGCAGCAGGTTGAGTCATTTAAAAATTCCAGCATTGGCTTGGATTTACTGGTACACATCATAAATCCCAGGCCCAAGGCAGAGGCAGGTGAATCACTGTGAGTTTAATGCCAGTACATTCTCCATAGTGAACTTCAAGTTACCCAGGATTATACAGAAAGATCCTTACTCAAAACAAATTTTAGGGTAGTAGCCATTAGTAGGTTGTTCATGCCTTGATGGATGGGTCCATACACAAAAGCACAAGGCAGCAATAATGCAATTCAATAAGTTAAAAAATAGTAAGACATTATACTGAGAAAGAGATGTATTAGTGGTTCCTACTTAGAGTTGAAAGGGGATGTGGTGGTGAATGTGATCAAGATACGTTATATACATCTGTATAATTTTCAAAGAATAAATAAAAACATAAATGTCACTGGCCTGTTGTGAGCTGTATATGTAAAAGCTCAAAAGTAAAGTAGAAAAAAATGTCACCTAAAAGAAAAATATAAAATAAATAAAATGCTTACACACCTTAAGATATACATTCCCTATGCACCCCCTCAAAAAAAATTCAACTTAACTAATGATTTCAGGATATAAACAAAGTGAAGAATGATTTTGTAAAGCTGAAGCAATAGTTATGGTAGAAAGCACCAAATAGCTTTGGTAGTTTACAAGACTACCACACTTGCAAAAGAGAAGCATCCTCTATATCGGAACCGTAAGGTGATTGCAAGGTTACACGCATCAAGCTTGATGCAGGGATTGGATGAGACTTGTGAAATCTAGAAGTCAACATATTTTCCATGTGGGAGAGGGAAGAATCAATAAGGGCCAAGGGCAGTCAATAGCACATTGCTGTGCTGAGATTCCCAAAGAGCCACAAGTTCAGACAGCTGCATCCTGTGTAGACCTCTCTGCACTGGGTGGAGATTTCCAGTGTGTAACTGGCCTTTTACCCAGTGATCTTTGACGAACAAGGAACAAACAGAAGATTGCTAGTTACAGGAGTGCTGACGGTGGCTGACTGAGAATGGTTTCTCTAAAGGCAAAATGATCTCGGGATTGAAAAAGGAAGGAGGGCAGAGCTATTTAGTTTTCCTGGCCAAAATAAAAATAAAAATAAAAATAAATTTGTGGCCTGTGTTCTAAGACAAGAAGAAAACAAAAATCAAAAGCATTTATCCAGTCACCATACTGTGAAAATTTAATAAAGTTTTGTTTTGGAAGTGAGCTTTGCATTTAGCAAAAGTGACTAAGGAATATGGCCAATACAAGCTGCTCCTTTGGATTTCCTCTCACAAATGGAACAATTTGAATAGAAATTAAGAAGTAAATATGATGAAGGTACAACATTTTAATTATACTTTCTGTTGGGTTATTTTCTCTAAATGTTTTTTAATGGTAGATATCACACTGTATTAATTATTTCTATTTTTCATTTGAGACTATGTTTCAAGTCTTTGTTTCACCTGAACAATTATGCCTTGTTGAAGGGACCAGACATCTATGTTTATTTCTGATGTTTATTACTTAACATCAGTAATGTAAGCTTCCAATTAGGAAGCTACAGAGAACATGTTAATGATAAGGCAATTTGAGAATTTAATTCTTAAGACTGATTTGTTGATAAAACAATAAATTGAATAAAAAAATAAAAGAAAGAAAAAAAACTTTAGAGTGGGAGTGTGGATGTTTGTCTTCAAATGCTTAGGCCTAATTCACACATAATTTTTTTCTTCCTTTTCTTACCAATACCTACTTGCTAAAAAGATTCATTTTCATAAGTAATGAATGGATAATGAATATATAAAAAATAATTCAATAATTAAGTTCCAGACTGATTTTTTTTTGGTATTTTCTGTGCTGATGGTATGTCTAATAAATTTAAATTGTTATTTTCTATAATTTCATGATAGTATATTTCTTCTGTACTCATAAGCAGTCAAAAATAATATAACTCCATGTGCATCCTTTATCTTTCTACTAGTTATTTTTCATATGGATGGTGGATACACTTTGTGGATGAAGACATACATGTGTCATGGTATGCAAGTGATGGTCAGAGAACAACTTGTGGAAGTTGATTTTCACTTTTCCACAAAAGATTCCACCTCACACCAGTCAGATTGGCTAGGATAAAAGACTCAGGAGGTGACAGCATATGATGGAGAGGTTGTGGAGAAAGAGGAATACTACTTCACTGCTGGTGGGTTGCAGACTGGTACAACCACTCTGGAAATCACTGTGACGGTTCCTCCGGAAATTGGACATAGTTCTACCAGAGGACCCAGCTATACCATTCCTGGGCATATACCCAGAAGATGCTCCAACATGTAATAAGGACACATGCTCCATCATGGTCATAGCAGCCTTATTTATAATAGCCAGAAACTGGAAACAACCCAGATGTCCCTCAACAGAGGAATGGATACAGAAACATCTACACAATGGAGTAGTACTCAGCTATTAAAAACAATGAATTTATGAAATTCTTAGGGAAATGGATGGATCTGGAGAGTATCATCCTGAGTGAGGTAACCCAATCACAAAAGAACACACATGGTATGCATTCTTTGATAAGTGGTTATTAGGCCATAAGTTTGGAATACAGGAAGAATAACCGACAAACCACAAGAAACTTAAGAAGAAGGAAGACCAAAAATGTGGACATTTCATTCCTTCTTAAAAGGGGGAACAAAATACCCACAGAAGGAGTGGTAGAGATTAACTATGGAGCAGAGACTGAAGGAAGGACAAGCCAGTCCAAATATAGCTATCTCCTGAGAGGCTCTGACAATACCTGACTAATACAGAGGTAGAGGCTCACAGCCACTCATTGAACTGAGTACACGGTCCCCAATGAAGGAGTTAGAGAAAGGATCTATGGAGCTGAAGGGTTTGCAGCCCCTTAGGACGAACAACAATTACTAACTAGTACCCTCAGAGCTCCCAGGGACCCAACCACCAATCAAGAACTATACATGGTGGGACTGAATGTTCTGGCAGCATGTATATAGTAGAGGATTGCAAATTCGATTATCAATAGGAGGAAAGGACCTCGGTCTTGTGAAGGATTTGTGCCCCAGTGTAGGGGAATGCCAGGGCCAATAAGTGGGAGAGGGTAGGGTGGCAGGCATGGGGAGGGGGGAGGCAATAGGGATTTATTCTTGCTGTTTTTGTTTGTTTTTTGGAGGGGAAACTGGGAAAGGAGAAATTTACATGTAAATAAAGAAAATATCTAATAAAAACAAAACAAAACAAAAAAACCAAGAGATTACATGGGATAGAGATCAGGTACTCAGATCTGGGAGCAAGTGCTCTTAACACTGAGCAGTCTACAAGCTCTACATTCATACTCTATGTGGTCTTAACCCTAATTAAGGCATCAAAGATAAAAGAAGGGCAACATAATAAATTCATAGACTGTTTAATGCTATCCTTTACTGTCTGGTGCTATTTCCTCTTATGATAAATGGAATATTAAATACTACATATCTTATATGATATTAAATGAGAAAACATCTATATGGGTTCAAGATATATAATACAAAGAGTGAAGATGTTTAATATAATCGTATAGCAACACAGAATATATATATATATAATATTAATAGAAAAGACAGCACTTTGATATTTCTTTTTTGTTTGTTTGTTTGGTTTCTTTGTTTTTTCGAGCTAGGGTTTCTCTGTGTAGCCCTGGTTGTCCTGGAACTCACTCTGTAGACCAGGCTAGCCTTGAAATCCACCTGCCTCTGCCTCCCAAGTGCTGGGATTAAAGGCGTGTGCCTCCACTGCCCAGAATACTTTGATATTTCTTAACCATGCCCAGAGTTAAATGTTAAATGTAGGTTCTTGTTCATCCTAGTCAAACTTTCATAGTCTTACCATGTCTTTTGAGACCTAAACAAAAAAGAATTGTAAATGGGATCTTTGATTCAAACAAAAATTTGCATACTTTCACCATAGACTGTCACAGGGAGGAACAATGTAGCAGAAGAGGGATATGGTCCTAGGTTTTAGACAGCCTGCCTGGTGTGGTCATTTTTGTGTTGTAGTTTTATTTGAGTTGTATTTAGTCTGTATACCCTATTTTTAGAGTAGAGACCTCACAGAGAGTGCACAATTGTTCCTGGCCTAAAACTGCTTCTTTTACCAAGACTTATGCTCACCTGTCCTGTCTTCCTCAAAACAGTAATTAAATGGTCCTCAATCTTCCATTTAAGTCCATTTATAAATTCTTTCATTAATGAGACTAATACTTCAAAAAGGAACTTCAATTTCTCAGGTATTTGATTCAGAGTGACTCAGAGCATCGTGGTTCAAGGGCATACAGAACTCAGCAGCTCTTATCATGGTGACCAGGATGCAGGGACAGTAAATGCACTCCTTAGGTTGTTTTGAATTTGAATTTCTATGGAATAAAGTTAGTCACCACTGACGAACTCTATTCCTTGGTATGTAAGCTGAGAAAATTAAAGAAGAGTTCTACTGACAAATAACTTTTCTTTAGTAGTTCTAAATATGAATATTTGCCAAATTGAAATGATTGAATCTAGTTCTGAAATAAATATGCATTATGCATAAGCCCCCTTGGATTAATTAGAATACTTTAATCAAACACTGTGTTTATTATTATTCACAGATTTTGTAAATGCAGATAAATGCATTTTTAAAAAGGGTCAAAATGTTTGTGCTTAGTAGGTGTGTGAAAAGTTATCAAAGCAAGAGAAGTTTAATACGTATGAATTTTTAAGGTTTAATTTATATTATGTTATGCAAGTTTTTTGTCTGCTTCTATGCATGTGTACTTAATGCCTAAGGAAAGCAGAAGAGGCTTCAGATGCCTCCAGAATTGGATTTAGGATTGGTTATGAGCAAGCATGTGGATGCTGGGAATTGAAGTAGGGCAACAGTGTTCTTCATCACTGAACATCTCCCTACCTCTCAGATAGTACTTCTTAGAGAAAACTTTTGTTTGACATACACAGGATTGATGACGTGACAGTTAAAAATACTGACAAATATGACATGCCTTAGAATCCCAACACTGAACAGCGTAGAGTTGGTTTGTTACAAATTTGTTTATGTGACTGACATACATTCCTAAGGGATATACCTACTTAGTGCTTAGAGGTATATTATTGTAATTCATAAATAATATGTTATCTCAAGTCAAAATCCAGGTAAGTTTTCCAGTTATGGCTTTCTTATTTTATACATCATTTTTCTTCATATTTTTCTCCTTGGGATACAATGTTCTCAAATCATTATGTTTATCATAGTTTAATTTTGAAGGCACATTTTTAGATGTTGTCATTCACTGAATTCATTTTGATATTCTATCCTAGGCACTTACTTAGCTCCCTGAATGGCCCATACATTGTAGTTAACTAGATCAGGAATGACATCTCAGTTATCATAGATTGCAAACCATTTCCTTTTCACTTGATGTCCAACTAAGACCAACTTTTATTTAGGATCACAAGACCAGCTGCAAGTGGTTTGATTATCTCCAAACACTCTATCTAAGTCTACTTTTTTTTTTTTTAAAAAAAAAAAAAACTTTTATTGGATTATGATGAAAAAAGTTACATGATTTCAATTTATCTGAATTTGTTAACATTTAAAAACATATTTTAAGTAAATAGAATTAAATCACATTCTTATTTCCCTTTTGTACCCCCAATCCTCCCAGAGACCCCCCTTCAATACCTACAATATCTTTTTGTCATATTCCTTAAAATTTATAAAATATTATAACAATAATAATAAGTATTATAAAAGTTGTTTGATATAAAACAACAATCAATTTAACAGTCTTATGTAGATGCTCATCTACAGCAATGGTGAAAATACATTTTTCTCAATATAAATTTTAAATAACTCCAAACATATTAACTGTATACTTCAAAATAATATATCACTACTGGTATTTTCCTAAATGAACATAAATATATAAAGTCTTTTTGTTTGTTTTGTATTTAGTAGAGTTTAAAATCTTGGTTCTTTGGGTACAAACCCAAAATAAGAACAATTTTTAGACATTGGATTTCATTGTAATAAGGCTGTACTTCAATGACCCTCACATCACCAAAGGATTTTACCTCCATCGTAGCTAAGCTGAGAGTTGATAGTAGGTTCGATTTTTGGATACAGACTTCCTGCTATGGTCAAAGCTATTTGACTTGAGTGAGTGACTTTTTTTTCAGGCCACATAGAACAGGTTACATTCATTTAAGAAATGGTGTGTGTATTAAGATGGTCTATCCATAAAGTCATTCACCAACTGTTTTGATGAACAATGGTTGTGCTTGGAGGGTGGCAGGGACATTGGATGAGGGTAAGAATTTGGTTCATTAGCTGTGATAATTTGGAAAAGCATTCATCTCAAAGAAAGAATAACTTATAAAGTCCTCTTCTTCAAACTTGATACAAGAGTTACAAACATCAGACAAAGCATACAGTCTCACTCTTTATTGTTCTCTTACAAGCCCCTTCCCAATTTAATTGTCTATTTTTCTTTTGTGTATATAAATATTTTTGAAATATATAAGCTGTTCTGAAAACTATAGTATAGTGTAAAGACATGAAATAAACAATACTACTAATAGAGAGGCTGAGATAGGAGAAGCAACATTTCAAGACCCTTATGTTGTACACAGCAAGACACTGCTAGGGTTTCTCTGTGTAGCCCTGGCTGTCCTGGAACTCACTCTGTAGACCAGGCTAGAAAAAAGGGAGAAAGGAATACTGGGTGAGGAATACAATAAGTAAAGATCCTTAGCTCAGAGGTTTCATGAAGGGATGCTATCACCTTGGCTCTACATTTCT
This sequence comes from Montemys delectorum, assembly GCA_019843815.1. Taxonomy (NCBI): domain Eukaryota; kingdom Metazoa; phylum Chordata; class Mammalia; order Rodentia; family Muridae; genus Montemys; species Montemys delectorum. Next base: position 32,035 of record JADRCD010227899.1, read on the forward strand.
AACCTCTCAAGTTACAAGATAGTCTTTTTTTTTAAATCATCTAGTTTTTGATACAATATTGAAATAATCAAGAAACCTAATGAAATAGCCTACCTCATTCATATTTTTATTAACTGCACATTCAATGACCTGGGTTCTACTGAGCTTTTACAATATCCAATGTAAAGGCTTCAGAAATAAGCATTTCAAGAGTACCAAATCCCACATCACCTATTTCAGTAAAGCAGTTCATTGAAAATGTGTATTGCTTCACTGTTTGTCCAGCTCAGGACTTAAGTCATCCATGCTCAAAATACTACCACTCATGAATTAGTTAGTAACCTCCTTGTTTTGGATCAAGTTTAAGCTATTGCAGCTAAGGTGATCCTTCTATAGTCACCTTTAAGGATCCATGATTCACCAAAGAATGATATCCCGGACACAAATAGTATATAAAAGCAATTGGTGTGTTATTCTGCAGAAGTCCAGCATGCTTGGGTCTCACATTCTAAGATGAAGATGCCCAAGTGAGCTCACAGGCTCCATTTAAAGAACTTTAGGGGAATTCCTGGAAAGGATAGGTGACATCTATCATTGGCTCTATTTCTAGGGATATTCCAGAACCATTGGTGAATTCTGACAACTGGTGCTGACCCACCATGCCACCCAGGTGCCAGGGTAGCTTCTGAGGCCTTGACTTGCTTGGACTTGCCCAGTTCTTGGAAACAGACATTTAGGCCTAGTCTTCTGAACTGACAAATTGAAGCCAGTCATGTAGTCAGCCTGTCTCAAAATAATGTTCGCCTATATTCCCATATTTTCTCTCCATCAACTAATCCTGTATGTATTGTATTATTACACAGGACCAGGAGGAAGAGGGTGATTTTTTTCCATGTACTATTTCAAAAGGGAGATATTGCAGGCAGAGAGCCACAATTAAGGAAAATCTTTAAGTGTTCTATTAGTTATCAAATGTTACAGTTTATTTCACCTGATTTATGAACTCAGTATGTTATCAGAATAAAATAAAAATATATATGCAACTTAGTACCACTTGTTGATTTGTTATTCTTGAGAGTTTTATATCATCCTTATAGGAAAATAGTGAGTACAGTATACTTCATTTAAGACAAAATACCTTGAAATTGTGTTTACAATCCGAGGAAGATTCATAGGACAGTTACCCTGATGGACACTTCAAGCACACAATCAGAAATTAAGGAACTTTTAATGATTTTGAAGGTGCTTTCAATTATTGGTCCCTTCACTATTTCTTTCCCTTTTGAGAAATCTGTTTTCCTTAGCCTGTGCATCCCTCAGAGTTATCCATGGACTTTGAGAGAGTGGTGTTTTGATGTATACCAGAGCCCAAGTATAGAAGGAATTTGTCCAGCATCATTGAGATGTCCTTATTCTCCAGAAACCTTCACATTCTTTAGCTCTGGGCACATTTAAGAGAATAACACTAACGGACATTGCCTTCATGTATGTTTAGTCCCTCTCTCTCTCTGTCCCTCTCTCTCTCCCTCCCTCTTTTCCTCCCTATCTCACTCTCTCTCTCCTACTTCTCCTGACCCTCTCCCCCTGTCCCCCCTCTCTCTTTCTCTCTCTCTTACACACACACACACACACACACACACACACACACACACACACAGATTAAACAATAGGTATATAAAAGCCATTTTAATTCTCATGTACGTAATAGAAAAATGAAATCTTTTCTTTTGTGAAACAGGTCATTATGTTGAGTTTGAGACCATGCATTTAGGTATCTTCTAATTGATATGCTCTTTGGATTATACACAGAAAGTCAAGCACCTTTTACATTAAAATAAATCATCAGTATTCTCATTACTATTCCAGGAACTAACAATGGTGCAGTGATCTGCATCATGCTTCTATCACGTTGTCCTATCCAGCAGTGATTAATAGAGTAATTACTTAATAAAAGGAGACTAATTCAATTTATGTAAATTGAGCAACTTTGTTTAAAAATAACAAAACACATTTTATTTCATTGTGATCATGAAATTAAAACACAGTCTTGGTTGAAATTTCGAATGAGATAAATAATAAAGGAAATAAACCACCCACAGTTGATCCACTTTTATATTTTAATTTCTATTATTTTTCCATTAAGCTTTAATAGTTGTACTTAAGCAATAATTGTGATTTGTTAGCTTCCTCTTTCTACTTGCCACTATAATAGTTTTTCATATTATAGAGAATATGCTTCAAAGCACTAATATAGGCACCATGTTTTTGTATAGTGTTCCAAGTTTTTCCTTATGTTGTTCAAAAGCTGACTTTTCTGCCTCATCTCTTCATCTCTTCAATATGGACATGCTTTGTAATGCTCTTTATCAAGAATCTCCTGTCTCTAGTTTGTATAAACAGTTCTTACCATTTATTCTCTGACTTGCTAATAAGTGCTGAGTACCCAATGGCTGAGCAGAAGGAAGAATAGTGTGGTACTTCTGCCAGCAAAAGGACATAGAGGGAAGAGAGCCAAATTCAGATCAGTGAGGAGGATGGAGGAATTGGAGCCATGAGGAAAGAGTCCAGAAAGAAGTCTGCAATCCCAACTGAAGTCCAAAGATCCAGATCAATAATAATGTGCAACTATTATGGGATGGAGCTGGAAGGCAGCCAACTTAGCATAGAAGTTAAGGTAGGTCATTTAACTATCTTGTAACTTGAGAGGTTAGAAATGTAGAGCCAAGGTGATAGCATCCCTTCATGAAACCTCTGAGCTAAGGATCTTTACTTATTGTGTTCCTCACCCAGTATTCCTTTCTCCCTTTTTTCTTCTCCTCTTGCCTCCTCTATTCCTCCCCGCCTTCTATTTACTCTCCTATACTCCTTTTCTTGCTTTGTAGCCCAGAATTACCTAAAACTTGCACAATTCCTCTCTCTACTCCTTGAGTTCTTAGCTTCCAGGCACTTTGACATCTTCTAGGAAAGATATTCGTCACTAAATTCAATGTTAGTTTTCATAGTCCAGAAACTATATCTGCAAAAATTCAATGTAAAACAAAATTATTCTGAGGAGGTAGGAGGTAAGATTTATCATATCTTTTTACTATTTGCAATTCAAGCAATAGAATGGTAATGATAAAAAAGGAGCCTCTATGCAAACAATAAAAGCAAAATTGAAATGAAAAAACATGACAACTGTACTGGCTGGTTTTATGTGCTAACTTGACACAGGTTGGAGTTATCACAGAGAAGGGAATTTCAGCTGGGAAAGTGCCTCCATGAGATCCAGCTGTGGGACATTTTCTCAATTAGTGATCAAGGGGGTAGGGCCCCTTGTGGGTGGTGCCATACCTGGGCTGGAAATCTTTGGTTCTATAAAAGAGCAGGCTGAGCAAGCCAAGGGAAGCAAGCCAGTAAGTAACGTCCCTCCTGCTTCCTGACCTGCTCTAGTTCCAGTCCTGACTTCCTTTGGTAATAAACACCAAGATGGAAATGTAAGCTGCAAAAACCCTTTCCTCTCCAACTTGCTTCTTGGTCATGATGTTTGTGCAGGAATAGAAATCCTGACTAAGACAACTTTTTCCCATTCATTTTAGTAATGCATGCATTATCATTGGAGAATTGATAATAAAACTGCATGGTATTGGTACAGTGACAGGCAGATAGATCAATGGAACAGAATTGAAGACCCAGAAATGAACCCACACACCTATGGTCACTTGATCTTTGACAAAGGAGCTAAAACCATACCGTGGAAAAAAGACAGCATTTTCAGCAAATGGTGCTGGCTCAACTGGTGGTTAGCATGTAGAAAAATGCAAATCGATCCATTCCTATCTCCTTGTACAAAGCTCAAGTCCAAGTGGATCAGGGACCTCCACATCAAACCAGATACATTGAAACTAATATAAAATAAAGTGGGGAAGAACCTCGAGCAAATAGGCACAGGGGAAAATTTCCTGACGAGGACGCCAATAGCTTATGCTCTAAGATCAAGAATTGACAAATGGGACCTCATAAAGTTGCAAAGCTTCTATAAGGCAAGAGACACTGTCAATAGGACAAAATGGCAACCAACAAATTGGGAAAAGATCTTTACCAATCCTATATCTGATAGAGGGCTAATATCCAATGTATACAAAGAACTCAAGAAGTTAGACTCCAGAGAACCAAATAACCCTATTTAAAAAATGGGGTACAGATCTAAACAAAGAATTCTCAACTGATGAATACCGAATGGCTGAGAAGCACCTAAAGAAATGTTCACCATTCTAAGTCTTCAGGGAAATTCAAATCAAAACCACTGTGAGATTCCACCTCACACCAGTCAGATTGGCTAGGATAAAAAACTCAGGTGACAGCAGATGCTGGAGAGGTTGTGGAGAGAAAGGAATACTTCTTCCTTGCTGGTGGGATTGCAAGCTGGTACAACCACTCTGGAAATCAGTTTGGCAGTTCCTCTGGAAATTGGACATAGTTCTACCAGAGGACCCAGCTATACCACTCCTGGGCATATAGCCAGAAGATATTACAACATGTACTAAGGACACATGCTCTACCATGTTCATAGCAGCCTTATTTATAATAGCCAGAAACTGGAAACAACCCAGATGTCCTTCAACTGAGGAATGGATAAAAAAACTGTTGTACATCTACACAATGGAGTACTACTCAGCTACTAAAAACAATGAATTTATGAAATTCTTAGGGAAATGGACGTATTGGAGAATATCATCCTGAGTGAGGTAACCCAATCACAAAAGAACACACATGGTATGTACTCTCTGATAAGTGGTCATTAGCCCAGAAGTTCGGAATACAGGAAGAACAACCCACAAACCACAAGAAACTCAAGAAGAAGGAAGACCAAAATGTGGACATTTCATTCCTTCTTAAAAGGGGGAACAAAATACCCATGGAAGGAGTTGCAGAGACTAACTATGGAGCAGAGACTGAAGGAAGGACAAGCCAGCCTAATATAGCTATCTCCTGAGAGGCTCTGACCGTACCTGACTAACAGAGATGTAGAGGCTCACAGCCATCCATTGATCTGAGTACAGTGTCCCCAATGAAGGAGTTAGAGAAAGGACCAAGGAGCTGAGGGGTTTGCAGCCCCTTAGGACAAACAACAATATGAACTAACTAGTACCCTCAGAGCTCCCAGGGACTCAACCACCAACCAAGGACTATACATGGTGGGACTGATGGTTCTGGAAGCATGTGTATAGTAGAGGATTGCAAATTTGATTATCAATGGGAGGAGAGACCCTTGGCCCTGTGAAGGTTCTGTGCCCCAGTGTAGGGGAATGCTAGGGCCAATAAGTACGAGAGGGTGGCATGATAAGCATGGGGAAGGGGGAGGCAACAGTGGTTTGTTCTTGTTGTTTTTGTTTGTTTGTTTGTTTGTTTGTTTTTTGGAGGGGAAACTGGGAAAGGAGAAATCATATGACATGTAAATAAAGAAGATATCTAATAAAAAAAAAGAACACTTAAAACTCAAAAAAAATAACATTATCTCATTTGAAAATTTATGAGATAAGGATTCATTTAGATGTACCATGGAAAATGTGTCTGATTTAAACGCACCAACAACTCATACACACACACATGCAAATATGTACACAATTTGTACAATATGTGTCTCTCTCATGCACACACACACACACACACACACACACACACACACACACACACACACCTGAATCCAATATCATGTCTACTTCACTGAGATAAACACATGGCTATAGAGAGTGTTTCTCTCATTTTCCTTATTTGTGATAATGAAAATTTGCTTTTCTTCTAAAACACTAAAAAATCTTTCTGATTTTGTAAATTAATGGGGAATTCTACTTCTTCCTAAATCAGCAGTTTCCTTTTGGTCTTATTGTCACATAAGTACTACAAAAATAAAACCAAAATTCAGAGATAGGCATTTAGAGACAGACAATAGAAACATGAAAAATGAAAAGATGCAACTTACTTACCTATTTAATATCTCTTTATTTAATTTAGGTAACACAAAAACTTGAGCTTCTTGGTATCACATGACTTTTGTAAAACTTAATTTCAATCCTATTGCCACTGAAGTATTGATCTACCTAGGTTAAGTATTACATGAAATTAGAATAAAAATGAAATGCTATTTAGTTATAAGGAAAAGAGAATACTATTTATTAAAACCAATAGGCACAACCTGGCATGTAGTTTTACTCAATCTGACACATACTAGAGTCACCTGAAAAGGGGGAATTTCACCTGAGAAAACTGATGGCTTTTATGGAAGTGCAACCATAGGTGGAGCACTTCCTGGGTAGGTAATCCTAGGGTGTATAAAAAACAAACCCACCAAGCCAGGAGAAGCCACCCAACAAGTATTGTTCCACTTTTACCTGTTTAAATTACTTCCCTGACTTAGTTTGATGAAGGACTGTATCCTGTAACCTGAAATATACACTTTGTCCCCCAAGTTGCTTTTAGTCATGGTCTTTATCACAGTAATAGAAACATAACTAAAACAAAAGAAGTAGATTATCAACAGAAATGAGTGTGTCTTCCTTCTGTTAATTGTTTTTCCTGTTATCTTAGCATGCAATAACATGGTAGTTAAATGTGTTTGTCAACTTGATTGGACCTGGAATCAAACAAAGGAAATGCTTCTGATTGAGACTATATGGCTATTACTTAGTAGGACTAACTGAATCGCAGAAAAGCTTTCCTCAGAGGGCATGACATGTTTGTTCAGTGATCTAACAATAAGGGAATTCAAGGAAAAAATATCACCTTTTGCCTGTTCAACTTCACCTCTTGCTTGTGAGTGTATCTAGTCTACCTTCTGCTAACATAAGAACCTACTTATTTGGATTTCTAACACTAACTGAAGAATTAGAAATATCAGGTATCCTCAAAGCCTTCATTACCATATTGTGACTTCCAAGTTATCCAGATTTATGTATTAAGCAACTACCAACTCCATGGCTTCTGTATTATACTGACGATCATTATTTGGTTGTATACCATGTACTATGTAAGCCAATTTAATAAATCCCCTTTGTACCAAGTTCATTCCCTCAGGCATATTCTTCTAGAGAAACCTAATACATACAAATATGTTCAGTGCCTCTTAAAACTCAAATCATAAGATATTTTTATATAAAAGTTTAGAAGCATTGTAGCTAAAATGTTGACAAGTTTTCATAAGAAACAGATCCAGTCCCAAGAGCCTTTGTAGGGTTTAGAGTTGCTAACCTTAAATGAAAACTCAACAATTACTACTAGTTGGTATAGACTGTCCATGTATGCATCTTTGTACACATAAATCTACATATTCAACTATGTATATGAATCTATCCATTCTTCAGATTCTCCAGTTATTCAAATAACATTTACAATGTTTGTTATCTATGTCCGAGTTACTGATCACCACAGTGGATATACAGTGAAGATATTAACCTACACTTGATTTTAGGAAGTTTATTCTCATGGGCAAAACCAGCTTGAGTTAGCAGAGAAAATGAGAAGCTTGTTTTTTTTCCCCCACTGCTGTACTAAGCACTGGAAATGAAGTTTTTTGTTTGTTTGTTTGTTTGTTTGTTTGTTTTCGTTTTTTGAGACAGGGTTTCTCTGTGTAGCCCTCACTGTCCTAGAACTCACTCTGTAGACCAGGCTGGCCTGGAACTCAGAAATACACCTGCCTCTGCCTCCCAAATGCTGGGATTAAAGGCGTGTGCCACCACTGTCCGGCCTGGAAATGAAGTTTTAGGTACATGGGACACTGGGGTTCTGGAGGTTAGGTCTTAGCATGAGCCTAGAACATAATGTAATATGAGCAAAGGGTAACAGGTATGTTTTTATGATAAGTAATCAGAGTGTCAACTCTGTCCTTGTTAGACATTTTGGTAAGAGAAAAGATAGCACTCAATAACATCCACAGTCATGCATAGGTAATAGATATGAAGTGCTCAACAGAATATCAAGCAACATATCAAAAAGTAAAACATTGCCTAAAATAAGACAATTAAACTGAAAAAAGCATCTTTACATATATGTATTTAAAAGTTATCTTTCTGAGAGTAGTTATTCAAACTTGGAATCTTAATGAAAAGACAAGGACTTTAAGGAAATAGGTTTCTTTTCAACCATCATTTCTTAGACATGGTATAGTGTTATGGCTTCTAGCTGTCAAAGTTATTTTTCCTCCCACTTTCCCACTTAATAGCTATCAACTTAGTACAATTTCTGGAGTTCCAGATTTTCATCTGCTTATTACATTTACCAACTGCTTGCAAGTAAATTTGGTTGGAATTATCTATATGATATAGTTAGGTGTGAATTAATTTATTCTTCCAATATCAGTTTCAAATGTGTCAGATCTTTGACTTAAATTTGGATGTTTCATAATCTACATAAAAATGTATGACTTAATTCACATAAGAGGAGTCTTTTAAGGGACTAGATACATATATATTCATGGATTATGCTACTGAATGTCTCCCATAAAATTATACACATGAAATGGGTAAGAAAAAAGAGGTAGTGTTTTATTACAAAACTATAAACACATCATGAGTCAGATGTGGTGACTTATATCTGAAATTCCAGCACTAAGGAAGTTGATACAAAAAGATTATTAAGGGTTCAAGATCATCCTACACCACAAAGTAAGTTCTAGACCATCGAACTCTATATAGTGAGACCATATCTATAAATAAATAAACAAATAAATAAATAAATAATAAATAATAAGCTAGGAGACATTTCAGTTAGCAAAGTGTCTACTGTAAAATCATGAGTATCTGAGTTTGAGCTCCAATGCTCACATTAAAAAAATAGGAGTAGTGATGGCTTGTTTTAATAGTTCCAGTGTTAAGACAAAGACAAGAAGTTACACTTGATATCTGGTCAGTCTCCCTGTCCCTGTGAGAAAACTCCTCTCAACAAATAATGCACATGGCTCTTCACAAATGAGAGCAAAGCTTGTTCTCCACTCTAGACACATGTATACATACCTGTACATGTACACACACATACTTTTAAACTAAAAACACTCAAATAAATAAATCATGCTTTTTGAGGGAATTATATTGTTTTACATTATATAGGCACCAATTTGAACAAGAGGCTTGATGCACACACATACTTTCACAATTATTCATGTTTACTCAGCAGTTTTGTTCATTTTTCTAGAATGTTCTGAGTTCATTTGGGCTGAGTAAAACCTATCTAAGAGGAGATGTCCACCACCTCCAATGGTGATAATGAAGGTATTAATGTGTAAGCATTTTGAAAATAAAATTATTGCAAGCTAAAAAGGAATACATCTTGACATTAAAATTGATTCATGAAAACATATGGAAGCCGCAAGATAAATACAGCAGTGTGTGTCTACCAGTGACTTCATTTGTCATTTTTGTCAGCCTTCAAATATTTTTTCCAATGTGTGAAATACAATTTAGGAAAAAAAATTAAGAATTTGATACAGACAAGCTTAAATCTGAATGATTCATCCATCAGTCTGAGGCAAAACTATAGCCAATTTGACTGTAGATTTCAGAGGATTTACCTCTGATTTGGGTTCCCAGGTGATAATGACAAATGAATCCGATCTCAAGTTAAAGTTGTTCTTTTCTATCAGTTGCACCGAGTTCATCCCTTGGGGGAAAGTGTAGATCTCATGAAGTAAAATTGCTAACTGAATAAAGCCACAGCAAGGTATACCAAGATCTTTGACCTTTTATTTATACATTTGTTTGTTAGTTTACATAGCTACTTGTTTCATATTGTGCCTGATATTATACAAACACTATATCCTGACAATCTAAGGGAACTACTATGGATTTAACCTTGGGGGGTAGCAAGTATTCACATGACACTACAGTCCTCAAGCCGATGACTTTAGAATCTGGCCGTATATGATGAGAATGAAGGCACATCTGCAGAAGACCAGGCACGCCTCTACCTCTAGGGGCATGGAATCCAGGGGTCTGGATTTGGTCTGTCAGTAGTGCCTGTAGATGTTTCCAAGATTATCTAAGGTAGTAGAGAGGCAGACAGGGAAGGGGCTGTCCAAATCTTAAATAGTTTGTTAGAAAAGATACTTAGCCTGAAATGTACACTTCGAAAGCTATGAATGAACATACTACATCGTCTGATATAAACATTGAAATAGAGGATATTTAAACAGGATGTGAAGGTGAAAAGACTAAATAACATTCCTAAAGGCAAAATATGTACAAAACAATCTCTAGAAGTCATTTTGAAAAGACCTCTGTGAAGGCACTTGTACCAGATGTCAGTTGTTAAGATTGCATCAGTCTTCGTCCCTAAGTGGATCCTCAGAAAGCTCACTGGGGACAGATGCACTTCAGTTAAATTCCAGTGGGCTGCAAACACAAGCATTCTTTATGTATGAAAGATTACCGCTGGAAAAGGCTGTTATCGTTATAAAAAAGCACTCTTTCCCCAGGGAAACTCAAACTTTTCTTTAATTGAACTTCCTCCTTTAAAAACAAAGCGAAGGACATATGTAGAGGGAACTCCTCAATCTTAAGAGACTTTAAGAGACTTTGCTATATAAACCCATCATTCTCTATCTTTAAACTTTTTTTTTTAATTTTAAGAAGGAAACAGATATATGTGTGCTCTTTAGAAAAAAATAATGGAGTCTATGCCTAAAACCATACCTAAGAAATTTCACTCTTGTCTGGCTGAATAATTTACTGTTTCTAAAAAAAAAAAAAAAGAAAAGAAAAGGAGAAAGCATTGCATTGACATAATTTTGTACAGTCAAGCAAACAGTTCCTAAAATTGTCTTATTAGGTATTTTTATTACAAAAATCTCTTCAAATTTGAAATTACTTAGTCTGGAAATTGCAACCTTCAGCTTACACAGGCTAGCCTCTGTATTGTGCATGCAACATGTTGTTGGTCAAATCAAGTAATGAGAGTCTGGTATCTATCATTTCCTAGATAGGGTCTTAAGTGCAGTGTGAATTTGAACAATCATGTGGTGTCGTCCTTTTTTATCTCATTTGCTCAGGTCTGTATTCCCAAATGCAGTGCTAATTTCTTCAGACACAATAATCTAGATTCTCCCAACTAGAGTTGCAGGGTCTACAGAGTAGTTATGAACAAAGTGAAAATATAGTGATCCATTTGTGACAATACTTTGAAAGAATCCTTATAAAGTAGATAATTAGAAATTTCAACAGAAGGACAGAAGAGAAAGCATAAGATACTGGCAGGAACTAAAAAATAGAACAAAACAGACAGACAAGCAAAAAACTGGGCCTTTGATAGATTATCCAAGACCCCAAACTCCCATTATACTAGAATTTAGGAAATTAGTCAGAATAATCCTCAAGTTAGTCTAGGGCATGCTCCAGGTTTCAACAAAGCCTTAGGTTACTACTTTTATTTGTAAAATAGATGAATTCCTTTCTCTGAATGAAATTCTGATCAGGAGCTCTAAGTTAAACAGTGAATTATCTTCTCTCTGGACAGTGAAGCAGAATCTGAAGCAGCCTTTATTTTTATTTTTTTATTTTTGACCCCTTCTTGTTCTATGATGCTTGCTGAGAAGCACTCATTTACCTTGTTCTAGGAAAACATTTGTTATCCAGTGTTGTCTCAAGAACTCACTACAAAGACTAGTCTTCTGTCTGTCATTCTAAGCTTTCTAGTTTTGACAACAAAGTAAAACTAGGGCCAGATTTACATAAAAAGACTTGGATTTGAAAGTTCTTATTGTGATCTTTGGAACACCTTTCCAACTTTTTAAAAAATCATTCTTATTGTTTACATCTCAATTAAACTCTCCTCCTGGTTATGTATGTGTGTATGCATACTTATCTCCACCCCAATAGTTTAGAGGGTTGCAACAATCACCATCATACCCTGCTTTGTATGAAAAGAGTATCAGGAACTTTAGCAACTGAGCCTTCTCCTCAATCTCATCTTAGAAATAATCATAAGGACAAAGTTATGGACTCAACCTATGCCCATCAGTGGGAAACTAGAAAAGGAAAATGTATTACTGAAGACAGAAACATATTTAAGAAATGTGTGGTTCTTTACATATCACACAAGTATCTGAACACAAAGAGCTACAGAGTCACTGGGTCATGTGCTCTTACACATTACCAGAGCATGATGTTTATGGAAGTAACTTTGAAGGGACAATGAAAAACGTGGTATTTACTAGCTTCCTTGGAAGCTACAGGGATAAAATAGATGTGAGACATGTAGTGGATCACAAGGAGGCAAGTGCTCTTCTTGCTTGCATCATGAAAGCAGTGGCATCTCTCTGAGGCTTTAGGTGGTGAATGAACACAGGATTCTGTGGAATGAACAAAAGCCACTGTGGGGCCATGTCATGAGGCTCATGTCTGTGCTTTTTCTTGTTCATACTTCTGCAAATGCACATAGACTACTTGATTTGCTAACTGCTTTGTCCTGATGACGGCTTATTACATATTTCTTTTGTGGGATACTAGTCTAGATGAATGACAGCTAGTTTAATAAACTAGGATAGGAAGACTCAGTTGCCAGACAACAAGTCCAGCTAACATATCTTGATTAACACCTGCCAAATGAACATTGTTTGATTACCAGATACTTAATACCTAGGGGTGATGGTGTATCTGTTAATACACAACTGTGCTTACCCACCTCTCTATGTCATTGGAGCAGTAAAAATAGAAAAATACAGTCAAGTTTACAGTATGGTGCACTTATACAGTGCAATATTACTCACCTGTTTAAAAAAAAATCCTTTGCAGGTAAATAGATGGAGATAGAATAAAACTTTTCTGAGTAAAGTTATCGTGGCTCAAATAGACAAATATTTTTTATTATGTTATTAGCAGTTGCTGGCATGTAAGCCTTCCATAAGCATGCCACAATCCACTTAACCATAGAGATTAAGTGGATTATGTATGTATGGAGTAAAAGCTGCACAGGAGAAGGAACTCCCAAACTAGAGGAATAAAATATACAATCATGGACAAGTGACAGGATCCTCTCTACCTTCATCTACACCTAGGAGTGATGGCAGTGAATCCACAGCCCTCTCTGTCCCTTCCCTGAAAGCACTGAGCTTGCCTCCAGGGAGTGCTCTAACCCAGGAACTCAGATGAGTTCTGCCATTTTCTCTCCTGTGACTTTGTAAGGTGCTACCAGGTGGGAGACACAGGCCTCACAAGTGGAAGGGCAGTTGGGATAGGATAGTCTCTACCTCGGTCTACACCTAGGAATGACAGCAGTAGATCCACAGCCCTCTCTACCCCTTCTCTGCAAGCAGAAAGCTTGCCTCCAGGGGGTGCTCTAACTCAGGGACTCAAAACTCAGCCATTTGCTCCTGGGTTTTTATCAGAGGAGAGCTAATCTCACAGAAATGCTGACACAGGCTTACAGACCCACAGGGGGAATAAGCTCCAGCCAGAGACAGCAAGAACATCTACCACCAGAGATCAGCAGATGGCAAAAGGCAAACTCAAGAATCTTACCAACAGAAACCAAGACTACTTGGCTTCATCAGAACCTAGTACTCCCACCACAGCAAGTCCTGGATATCCCAAAACACTGGAAAAGCAAGATTTGGATGTAAAAATCATATCTAACGATGGTGATAGAAGAATTTAAGAAGGACATGAATAACTCCTTTAAAGGAATACAGGAGAACACAGGTAAAGAGGAACAAGCCCTTAAAGAGGAAACACAAAAATCCCTTAAAGAATTACAGGAGATCACAAGTAAACAAGGAGAACCCCTAAAAGAGGAAACACAAAAGTCCCTTAAAGAATTAAAGGAAAGCACAAACAAACAGGTGAAGGAATTGAACAAAACCATCCAGGACCTAAAAATGGAAGTAGAAACAATAAGGAAATCACAAAGAGAGACAACTCTGGACATAAAAATCTTAGAAAAGAAGTCAGAAACCATAGAGGCAAGCATCACCAACAGAATACAAGAGACAGAAGAGTGCAGAAGATACCATAGAAAACATTGACACAACAGTCAAAGAAAACACAAAATACAATAAGTTCCTAACCCAAAACATCCAGGAAATCCAGGACACAATAAGAAGATCAAACCTAAGGATAATAGGTATAGAAGAAGGTGAAGACCCCCAACTTAAAGGGCCAGTAAATATCTTCAACAAAATTATGGAAGAAAACTTCCCTATCCTAAAGAAAGAGATGCCCATGAACATACAAGAAGCCTATAGAACTCCATATAGACTGGACCAGAAAAGACAGAAAGAATATTAAAAGACAGAAAGAACATTAAAAGCAGTGAGGGAAAAAGGTCAAGTAACATATAAAGCAGACCTATCAGAATTACACCAGACTTCTCGCCAGAGACTATGAAAGCCAGCAGATCCTGGGTTGATGTCATACAGACCCTAAGAGAACACAAAAGCTAGCCCAGAGTACTACACCCAGCAAAACTCTCAATTACCATAGATGGAGAAACCAAAGTATTCCATGACAAAAACAAATTTACATAGTATATTTCCATAAATCCAGTCCTTCAAAGGGTAACAAATGGAAAACTCCAACCCAAGGAGGGAAACTACATCCCTGAAAAAGCAAAAAAGTAATCTTCCAACAAAACTAAAAGAGGATAGCCACATGAACAGAATTCCAACTCTAAAAACAAAAATAACAGGGAGCAACAATTACTTTTCCTTAATATCTATTAATATCAATGGACTAAATTCCCCAATAAAAATACATAGAATATCAGATTGGGTATATAAACAGGACCCAACATTTTGCTGCATACAGGAAAACCACCTCAGTGACAAAGACAGACACTACCTCAGAATAAAATGCTGGAAAACAATTTTTCCAAGCCAATAGTCCCAAGAAAAAAGCTGGAGTAGTCATTCTAATATCGAATAAAATCGACTTTCATCATAAAGTGATCAAAAAAGATAAGGAGGGACACTTCACACTCATCAAAGGTAAGATCTACTAAGATGAACTCTCAATTATGAACCTCTATGCTCCAAATGCAAGGGCATCTACCTTCATAAAAGAAACTTTACTAAAGCTCAAATCACACATTGTACCACACACAATAATAGTGGTAGATTTCAACACCCCACTCTCTGCAATGGACAGATCATTGAAACAGAAACTAAACAAAGACAGTGAGACTAACAAGTTATGAAACAGATTGATTTAATAGATATCTATAGAACTTTTTATCCTAAAACAAAAGGATATACTTTCTTTTCAGCACCTCATGGTACCTTCTCCAAAATTGACAATATAACTGGTCACAAATCAGGCCTCAACAGACACAAGAAGATTGAAATAATTCCTTGCATCCTATTAGATCACCATGGACTAAGGCTGCTCCTCAATAACAACATAAACAATAGAATACCCTCATACACGTGGAAGCTTAACAACACTACACACAATGATAACTTGGTCAAGGAAGAAATAAAGAAATTAAAGACCTATTCACCCTCTCCCCACTCCCCGTTTTCTCTATGAGGATGTTCCCAACTCACCCATCCATTCTTGCCTCAGTGCTCCCATATCCACCTAAGCTGGGGCGTCAAGCCTCCACAGGACCAAGAACCTCAGTCCCATTGAAGTCAGACAAGGCCATCCTCTGCTACATATGTATCTGGATCTATGGATCCCTCCTTGGTTGGTAGTCTAGTCCCTGACAACACTGCAATCCTTCTCAGCTTCTCCAATCCTTCTACCAGCTCCCCCACCCAAATTCCTGAGCTCAGATTGTTAACTGAGCCACATCTGTATTGGTTAGGTGCTGGAACACCCACACCAGGTTCCTATCAGCAATAGTCTCTTGGCACCAGCAACAGTGCCAGGTTTGGTATCTGTAGACAGGATGAATGCCCTGATGGGTCAGTCCCTGGATGGCACTTCATTCAGTTTCTGCTCCATTTTTTTGTCCCTGCCTTTCCTTTGGATAGGAACATTTCTGGGTTAAAAACTTTGAGATAGTTAGGTCACCCATCCCTTGTCTAGGTGCTGTAGTTATCTACTGGAGGTGGTCTCTACAGTTTCTATCTCCCCTTCTCTGTTCCAACCCTTTTTCCCTCTCCCTCTTGTCTCCAACTTTCAATAAATAGAACTGCTATTCCCATTCAAGGACCACTACTAACTACAAAGAAGCTGCATGGAAAAGATGACATTGTTGAAAACTCACTTTAGATTTGTGATCATCAAAAGTACTGATCATTTAAAATGACCCTAAGAAAGTACCCTACTACCAACCTCTTTGTGTCCCTGGATGCCTTAGTACAAAATAGTCTTCCTAATATGACTCCAATAAGACTAAAGGATACTCCCTCATTTGCCTGTGTCTGAGACACAGATTCGAGACTACCATTTTCCATCTGTCATCACATACTCTAGTGACCTCATGGTACCATATGCTTGTAATTCTTAAGATTCTCCTTTACCAACATTCTTGAACTTCAGCATACCTTCCACTCTAGCCAACACAGACTCAGAAGAGAGAACAGACACATTTTGGTGTGAAAATTCTTTAGTATTCTTTCTTTTCTTTGCACCTCTTTGACTTCACCTCATTAGTATGTTCACTTGCTTAGCTGAGGTGATTTTAACCTCATTTACCCTCTTCTATAAAAGGAAATACCCTCCGTGCCTATTATATGAAGTTGTAGACTGCATGGTCAGAAAGTCTCTTGCACTGCAATATTTTCCTTTTATTCTTTTCTCATGTCTGCTTTGCTAGAATTACTACTACTAATACTACTATTGATGCTGCTATTACTACTACTGCTAATAATATTATCATTTGCTTTAAAAAAAAAGCATCTTCTTACCTGAGTCAAAATTTGTTTTTGTTAAATCTAACTATATTGCTACTAAAGGATTAAGGGAACATGAAAATAGTCGTAAAGTTTATGGTTTTTTTATTAGCTCTTCCTGAGAGTAGAAGAAAAAATCCAAGGAGTATACAATTTTACATCCTAGAAAAGAAAGGATAAAAAATAATACCATAAGGAATGAGACATAGGTAATATTTATATTCCTCAAAGCAAATCTAGTAGAATTATGATTGACATGAATCAACAGTTATAAACAACAAAGTAACAGCTTTTTGCAGCTGGGATAATAATATAGAAGTGTTAATTTAAATTCAAGCCTTTAGAGCATGTTCTCAAAATGGAGCATTTTAAGTCATGCTTCTTTTAATCTCATCTTCTTGGCTGCAACCCCAGTATATAATCTCCACTCTAACCAAGACATGAGGCTGACAGTACATTCTCTACTGAGCTTAAAGCAAATTTGTTTCATCCTCATTATTCCATATTAATAGGATTGGCTAATTTTTTTTCTAAAGCATTGGATCCAGAGATGTTTTCCCCAGAGTTTGTTTGTCATCCGTTAGTTAAATGACACCAGATTTCCTTGGACTCCACATAACCACATATGTTATCAGAAAGTTAGCTGAGTCACCTGTCATCATTTCTTGTCCATTGTCACATCAAACTGTACTTCTTAAAGATTAGTTCTCATTGATTAATAGCAATATGTGCGATCCCCAGCACAGTGACATTCTAAATAAGACTCACAAAAGATGAAAGTATTTGATAAACAATTATAGATACCAAATTATTCATTGGTGCATCTACAGAGCTAAAGAGCTGGATTTTTATAACAATGATGAAAGCATCAATTAGCCCCTCATGGGTTGCAGGTTATCATTTGGCTTTACCTTCTGTGAGATAATAAGTAGAGAGCTCTTGCTGTGCTTCAGGAGGCTGTCCCATCTATTAATAAATCTCTTCCTTCTACTGGTTAGAAGGATGACAGGATTATGGGAGCCATGACCTCTACCATCAGAAAACATCTGATGCAGGGACAGCTTGTTTAAATGTTCCTTGGTAGTAGCAGAGGATTGAAGCCCTGTTTAAACAGTTGAAATGGAAGCTGGAGAGATGGATCCATATTTGAGAGTATTTGCTGTTCTTCCTGAGAATCAGGGTTCTATTCTCCAATGTCCACAGAGTATCTCTCAAACACTAGGAATTTCAGTTCTAGGGAATCAATCTTCATTTTGTTTTCACAAGAAGAAGATATGTGTTGTACTTACGTATATTTAACCAATACATTCCTGCATATAAACTAAAAATAGAAGCATTTTTAAAAATTAAAAACAAAAATTAGAATTCTGGACTATGGGGATTTTGTTTCCCTAGATCAGGGGAGGGATTCACATACTTGAATTTTCTTTTTTTTTTTTTTGAGGGGGGGGAGGATTTTCGAGACAAGGTTTCTGTGTATAGCCCTGGCTGTCCTGGAACTCAATCTGTAGACCAGGTTGGCCTCAAACTCTGAAATTCACCTGCCTCTACCTCCCAAGTGCTGGGATTAAAGGCATGTGCCACCACTGTCTAGCTTGAATTTTCTTAAAACAAAACAAAAACATTTTTTGTTTGTTTGGTTTAGGTCCATTTTAATTCATCAGTGTGGTTGTTTGGTCTGCATGTATATGTGCATCATATCTATCCAGTGTCCATGGAGGTCAGAAGAGGGGGTTGGGGTCCCTGGAACTGGAGTTACAGACTATTGTCAACCTCCATATGGGTGCTGAGATTCAAACCTGGGTCTTTTTGAAAAGCCCATTAACTTCTGAGCCATCTCTTCAGAATAATATTAGAATTTCTAACAAGCTCACAAGGGATGTTGCTACAAACATCTGAGTACTTTATAAAACATACTGCTTCTGTGAGCATGGTAGTCATGATAACTTACTGTTTGAGTCTTTGTTGGCATTGGATAAAAGTTTTCCAGTGTTTTGCATAAGATTCAACTGTGTTCTTAAGTCTTAGAATAAGAGATAATGATGACTACAACAGAATGGGTGATGCTATTGAATGGACAATCATGAGGAACTCTAGATTACATTCAATAAACAGCAAAAAGCTTACAAATTTTAAATCAATCAGTGTGCTCTGTTTTGATATAAAAAAGACACATTAAAATTCAACTTGGAACCTTCAAGTTGTTTGTGTTAAGAAAAATCCCATGCTTGTCAAAGGGCTATGCTACTGTGGTAGTGACTTATACAAATACAGGCTTACAAAAGCAAGCATTTCCCACGTTAGTGGAGGGAAGCCGTGTGTGTGTCATTCTTTTCAGAAGCCAAGAACGATTTTTGGGTTATTGAGAAATAATAAAACTACATTCTTTTCATAAGAATAACAGGTCTTTTGTGTTACTGAAAATTTAAAGTGCGATCTTTTATTATCTTATGTCTCTCTGAACCATTTTATTTTTATATCAGAAGAGAGAAGACAATGGAAAGCTCTATAATGCAGAGAGTTTTATTTTTTAGAAAATATCACAATATCTCTAAAACCTATGAAGAGTAAACTAAATTTATATGACTCAGATTTGACAGCAACAAATGTGATAAAAATTTCAAGGAAAAATCCAAATAATACATTTCACATTCTCTTTGAAAATCTTGAAGAAATCTTTGAATCTCCCTCTTTTATCCTCCCTCTCCCTTCCCTCCTTTTCCCTCCATCTTCTGTCTTCCCTTTTTCTCCCCTGTATTCTCCTTTGCCTCTTCTCCCTCTCTAGGTTCTCCCTATATGTCCAGAGTACTCCTGAGATCCTAACCTAAAGCAGTCATTTGCTTTCAGCTTTTAAAATTATAGGTGATACAGAAATGTCCCAAGTCCTAATTATTCACCTTAAATGACAACTTTCACAAGGCAGTAGTGGCTCATGCCTTTAATATCCCAGCACTTGGGAGGCAGAGGCAGGTGGATTTCAGAGTTTGAGGCCAGCCTGGTCTACAGAGTGAGTTCCAGGACAGACAGGGCTATACAGAGAAAGCCTGTCTCAAAAACCCTAAAAACAAAACAAACAAACAACAACAACAACAACAACAACAAAAAAAAAATAATGACAACTTTCCAGAATTAACAACACATACCTAAACAAGAAAATCAGGGTAGTACCTGGGAGACAAGGAGACTAAAGGTGCAAGGTCAGCCTTAGAGTGATGGAAGGGATGAGCTGCTCGACCTACATGAGCTTGTTTCAAAAATTAAAAAGCATTCATTTTTGTAAGGGAACCACATTTTTTTTGTATCAATTCTTCTGTTGTCAGACTAATGCTATCACAAATAAGGCTGCTATGAACATGTTGGAGAAGCTAATAGAAAAGAAATTTGGGGAGAGCCTCGAGCACAGGGCCACATTGGAAAATTTCCTTAACGGAACACCAATAGCTTCTGCTCTAAAATCAAGAATTCACAAATGGGACCTCATAAAATTACAAAGCTTCTGTAAGGCAAAGGACACTGTCAATAGGACAAAATGGCAACCAACAAATTGGAAAAAGATCTTTACCAATCTTATATCTAATAGAGGGATACTATCCAATATATACAAAGAACTCAAGAAGTTAGACTCCAGAGAAACAAATAACCCTGCTAAAAAATGAGATACAGAGATAAACAAAGAATTCTCAATGGAGGAATATGGAATGGCTGAGAAGCACCTAGAGAAGGGTTCAACATCTTTAGTCATCAGGGAAATGCAAATCAAAACAACTGTGAGATTCCACCTTACACCAGTCAGGTGATAGCAGATGCTGGAAAGGTTGTGGAGAAATAGGAACACTCGTTCATTGCTGGTGGGATTATAAGCTGGTACAACCACTCTGGAAATCAGTTTGGCGGTTCTTCCAGAAATTGGACATAGTACTACCAGAGGACCCAGCTATACCATTCCTGGGCATATACCCAGAAGACGCTCCAAGATGTAATAAGGACACTCCACTATATTCATAGCAGCCTTATTTATAATAGCCAGAAACTGGAAACAACCCAGATGTCTTTCAACAAAAAATGGATACAGGAAATGTATCACATTTACACAATGGAGCTATTAAAAACAATGAATTTATGAAATTCTTAGGTAAATGTGTGGTTCTGGAGACTATCATCCTGAGTGAGGTAACCCAATCACAAAAGAACACACATGGTATGCACTCACTGATAAGTGGATATTAGCCCAGAAGCTCAGAACACCCAAAATACAATCCACAAACCACAAGAAATTCAAGAAGGAAGACCAAACTGTGGATACTTCATTATTTCTTAGAAGGGGGAACAAAATACCCATGGAAGGAGTTGCAGAGACAAACTATGGAGCAAAGACTGAAGGAAACACAATCCAGAGAATGCTCCACCTGGGAATCCTCCTCATATTCAATCACCAAACCCAGACACTGTTGTGGATGCCAGCAAGTGCTGTCTAACAGCAGTCTGATATAGCAGTCTCCTGAGAGCTTCTGACAGTGCCTGACTAATAGAAAAGTGGAGGCTCAAAACCATCCATTGGACTGAGCACAGGGTCCCCAATGAAGGAGCTAGAGAAAGGACCCAAGGAGTTTACAGCCTCTTAGGACAAGCAACAATATGAGCTAACTAGTATCTTCAGAGCTCCCAGGGACTAAACCACCAACCAAAGAGTACACAACATGGGATTCATGGGTCCAGCTGCATATGTAAAGGATGGTCTAGTCAGCCATCAACGGGAAGAGAAGCCGTTGGTCCTGTGAAGGTTCTTTGCCCCATTGTAGGGAAATGCCAGGACCTGGAAGCAGGAGATGATGGGTTGGTGAGCAGGGGGATAGGGGAGGAGGGAACAGGTTTTTTTTTTCTTTCAGAAGGGAAACTGAGAAAGTAGATATCATTTGAAATGTAAATACAGAAAATATCTAATAAAAAATAAAAATTAAAAAAATATATACATCAATATGACTTTAAGTTTTGGTTTATATAAAACATGGGTAGATTAATACCTTAATAAATAAAATAAGATAAGAAGCGCTGCTATTATCATTCAAATGCCAGTTTGTTCCTGTGTGCTTTTGAAAACAAACAAAACAGACTTAAGATTAAAAGTGCTACTAATAGCAACAGCTTCAGTGAAATTTCTTAAGCTGAAGAAGGGAGAAGAGTCTATCAGAAGGAAAGGAAATAAGTCTTTAAAATATCTCATCCAAAAGTAATTCCCAAAATAAATTCTTCAGAAGAACAGTTAGCACTCTTAGCTACAATCGTCTGGAAAATGATCAAACTCTTCATCTTTACTGTGGATTCAAGTGCAGATTAACCTAACTATGCTCTCTAGAGAGTCTGTGGCCAACTGAATTGAATATAAACTTCCCAGATATGTCAACTGTGCAAATGAATTTGAGAAAAATGCACAGAAGAGCAAGACAGCTCCCCATGCTTGCTTAGTAGTTCATCCTTCTCCATTTATGCTGTCATATCCCTAGTGAAAACCAGTGTCTGCTCATAATTTTTAGCACTGTCAAAAGAAATGTCAGCTGTTTTTAAACCTGTTTTGTGTTCAGTAAGCACACTTCTAGAATCTACAAGTATTAGAGAACTAAAAAAAAGCCACTTGCTCAGTGCCACTTGTAATAATCCCTATTTTCAAACATGATATTAGCCAGGACATTTCAGTTCAATCATCCCCCTCCCCATTATCCCATGGAAGCATAAGGGAAGATGGAAATGATGTTGAACAAAGCAAATGAAACCATAAACCAGAGCTGCTCAAGATGGAATGTAATGTTCACTCTGCTCTACTGTAGCTCTCAGCTGGGAATAGAATGGCTGTAAGCAAGGGTATGCAATGATTGCTTTTCAAGGTAGCCCCAAAACAGCAAATGGCCATTGAAACCAGATATGACAGAACAGAACACTCCAGACACCACTTCAGAAACCAAGGACAAAAATGCATGAAGGAAAAGGAAGAGCATATTTCTTTTCTTTGAATAGTACAATGTTAAAGTAGCAAGAACATTACTCACACTTCTTTGCCTAAGGTATATACACAAATAATTGTGCCTGAGCAGAATAGATAAGAATGCTTTGCTTAGCTCTCATTACTTTTTAGAGTATATAACACTAGCTTAGTGCATGCATGGATTCTGCATCTGTGGAATCAACCAACACACAAATCTTAAATGAAATAGAAAAGAAAAGTTCCAGAAGATTCCATAATGGTAAACTTGGAACTTAGCCCTGTACCTGATGAGAACAAAATGCAGATTAGCAAAGTACTATATAAATGATGAAACAATGATACATAGATGATTCTGTGTGCTGAGTAGTTAGACATGTGTAGGTATGTGTACAATGGAAATTTACTGGGTAAACACAATATCATGTATCATAATCATTATATAGCATTTATATTGTACTGTAAGAACTCTAAAGAGTAACTCCCAGGATTGGGGAGGATTGCTTCTAAGAATGTGTTGAGCCCCAAATTTGTAATGTCTTTAATATAAAAGACTAGAATTAACACACAACTCACATGCATCTTCCTGTGTATACCTACAGCATCATAGATTCCCTCACTTAATCTGTGCTTGACTCTATATTCATGGAGGCCTCCCTCATCTTCTAGAGAACTATGATGTATTTAGTTGTATAGATGAATTATTCTCTAGTCATACACTGCTTGAGATTTATGGAGGTGCTAATTTTCAGCACTGAGATAATATGCATCCATTTTCCTTGAGGAAACATTTAAATGCAGAAAGACAAAAACAGGATGCACATATTAAAATTTCCTATTGTAGATCAAGCACATCACAAAGTTAAGAAAGCAAGCACATTAAGAGTAAAAGAGAATTTCTGTGAGTCACAAAACTTTCTTAGCTATCTTATTAAGTGGGCAAGTTACTTTGCAAGCTGGATTGAGAATTCTTTTGTAAGATAGATAAAGCAATGCTACTCATAGTGACTTCTAGGAGGCTAGAAAAATATATATTTGTAATTAATGTACAAAACAAAAAAACATAGCATAATCCATACATATTTTTTCTTTTAAAGCTTCATAAAATTTTAAATAAATTGGTAGATCAAAGACAGCAAGGATAGCAAATCTTCTGTCCATTTCTGGCTCTGCCCTTTTTATTTTGCATCGTATGAATGGTGTAAATAACAATGTTTTTTTGTTTTATTAATTCAAATTTCTTTTCAGTGAAGCTGTCATCTTATCTGTGATTTGTTTTATAAGTAATTCAAAGTAATTGATTCTACATCTTTATTGATTTAGTCATGAAGTCATTACAATTTTTATTTCAGGGTCAGTCATATTGTAGCATCTATCCCAAACCATCTTTACTACCTATTTTGGTAAAAGCAGTTTTACTCAGATAAATATACACCCATGCAATAGCATACAATCTACAGATTGTTTCATGTTATAAGGTAAGAGTTGACCTTGGACTCTCCCCATAAAGAGGCATCATGATTCACACAGCAGAAACTCCTTAGTGTCTAATCCTTTTCAGTAAAACTTTTATTGACCCTGATCCATAGTAATTCTACATGCCCATGACAACTATGATCATTAACTATTAATACAAGGATGGTACCTGTCATATGTGTATTCTTTCTCTTTTAAAGTTTGCAAATGGAGCTTGTGTTTAGTAAAGATCTCAGTATAATCCTAGCTTCAATACTGATTAGAAATTTAAGTAAATGAGATACAACTAAAGGTTTGATTTTGGTTCTGCCACATATTTAAAAGATTCTTCTCTCTCTCTCTCTCTCACACACACACATATTCTCTCTCTTTATCTCTCTCTCTATCTCTCTACTTCTCTCTTTGCTGACAAAGTCCTATTCATTTTTCAAGGCCAAGTTCATAGTGCATATAATGTGAGAACATTCTATGAGCCTAAAGAATTGCTAAACAAGAAAGCTTAAATAATTCTGTATCAGGAACTACAGGGTTTTGAGAAAAACAACAACAACAACAGTAACAGCAACAATAACAACAACAACAACAAAACAAAGCAAACAAACACAGTTCTGTTTTCATATTGTAATCCAGGGCAGGTGTGCAAGCATTATATATGGAGAGTAATTCCTAGGATTGGGGACGAATGATTCTAAGAATGTGTTTGAGCCCCAAATTTATGATGTCTTTAATATTAAAAAAGTCTGGTATTAACATACAACACACATCCATATATGTGTGTATATCTGTTTTTAAAAAATGTATAATTCTTTTTTAGATTAATGACTGCCTTTTTACATTTCTTTAGATGTAATCAGCATCTAAACAGTAATGCTATTATATTAAATATTCATTGAATGAGTGAATGAAGAATGGACTTGTTAGTTTTAGTTTGGGTCATTTAACTTTCCTGCACATTAATTTAACCACTATACATTATATTTCTTTATCATCTCTCAAGGTCAAGAGCAATTCAGTGTACTCTATAGCGAAGTGCTTTTCTGACCAGACATCATTCTCTTCTCAGGGTACACAGAACATTACTGTAATCATAGTGGATTTTTCCTTGTGTAGATCTAGAATTATTTTGTAGCAAATTGTCCCAGAAACAGAAGTCATCCCCTCACTTTGATCTGTTAAATTATTTATTGGAATAAAATAAGGCTATGTTTTAGATAAAATGGCCATATTTCCTAAGCTTATTCACTCAATACACATTAATTGAGAATTACTCTATAGCAAGTCATGAGAAGGACTTACAATATCATTCCTTCAAAGATGAATATATGAATGAATGAATAAATAAATCAAATATCCTTCTAAACCACAGGACCAAGAGGTATAAATAGACATTTATTCTTTCAAGAAAAACATTTGAAACTGTGCTCTTTTAAGTATAAAATATAGCAAAAAGTGAAAACCAAGCACTACATGCCAATCACATACGTGAATAGCCAAGACTACCTAGCAAGTTTATCTCTCAAGAGATAATTTTCTCACAGAGTAGAAAAGTCCATGAATAACCTTCAACATCTCTTTATAAAAGAATTATGTGACTCGGTGAACTTCTTTATTTAACAAACTTGAGTTTATAGTATGTCACACAAACTCTCTAAGACTTCATTCTATTGTATAGTTCCAGAGTTATTTCAATTTCTTTAAATATTACATAATGATTGGCTTGATGAAAATAAGCTTACAACTATAGAAATTAGTGAGACAATTAACACTTTCTATTTTTTCTCAACATTTTAGTTACAAGCTTTTTTTTTTTTTTTTTTTTTTTTTTTTTTTTTTTTTTTT
>JADRCD010227900.1:0-17111 GCA_019843815.1 Montemys delectorum
GGTACATGAAATTTATAAAGAAAAAACCATCAGAGACATTAAGTATCCAAGTAAGTGAAGGGACAAGGAAAAGATTAAGACTCAATCAATTAAAAAAGCTGAAGAATAAAGAGAGAAGCAGGGATTAATATGGCTAAAAATTAAATAATGTAGAAATAAATTTAAATTTACCAGTAAATAATACTATCATGTATACTTATTAATACCAATAGTAAGTGTAAACTATTATTTTTTTGTTTGTTTTGTTTTGCCTGACTATCCTGAAACTCATTTTGTAGAAGCTGGTCTCAAACTCACAGAGATCCACCTGCCTCTGCCTCCTGAGCATGGTGATTAAAGGCATGCATCATTACGTCTGGCTGCCATTACTCCTATTGTTTGTTGGAAGAGATTCTCTGGTTGTATTGAAGAAATAAAACTACTTTATGCTATTAAAAGAGAGTCCTTGGTGAGCAGGGGTAGTGGGGAGGCAAGAGTGGTTTTTATTTGGGGGGGGGAATTGGGAAAGGGGATATCTCTGAAACGTAAATAAAGAAAATACCTAATAAAAAAAGAGAGTCCCCCAAATTTAGTGATACAGGAAGCCTTGAGTGCTCGTGCATCCAGATAGTATAGTTGGACTTTCTAAGAACTCTTCAGTGAGCAAACCAGAGTCTTGATTTTCACGATACTCATAATGCTCACATTATAGCATGGGATGCTGACACTAAACAGATCAGCCATGCAGTGCAGTATTAGGGAGTGATAATATCCACTCAGATGAAGTTGGGTGCAGGCAGCCACTTTCTGGCTAGGAGGAAGCTGGTGTTAGATAGGCTGTTCAGTGATTTCTCTTTGAGAACCAGAGGTCTAAGTGAATTGGAGGAATGCGTCCTGTGGGGATCTGCACATGAGTTGGGGCTATGCTTGGCATACATGCGTAAGCAGCAGCAGCAGCGTGAAGTTGGTGTTCCAGGCAGGAAGTGGCAGAGGGTGAGCCTGCAGGGCCTCCATCATGTTGTAAATCAGTATTTGGTTAGAGACAGAAAGACATCTCTCAAATGATCTCAACACTATAGAGGAGTACAAAGAAATGCATTGAAGGAATGAGAACAGTACAGCTTGTGGAGAAACAAGCGGGAAGGGATGGCGAGGTGTTGGTCTAAGTGTAGTGACTCTTATTTATAAGATGAACAAAGAAATGATGGGAACCCTTGACCCATCAGGAGTGGTGATGCTTTTGTTAGTTTGATTGTATTGATCATTATACAATAAATACATATACCAAGCCATTACATCATAAACGTTGCATAGTTTTTGTCAATTAAATGTTTTAACTCAAAAAATAATTTGTTACTGACAAGTTTTAGCTTCAATGGGAGAAAAGATTGTCTTACAGTTTATTTGTGTGTGTACATGTGTGTGTGTGTGTGTGTGTGTGCGTGTGTGCATGTGTGTGTGTGTGTGTGTGTGTGTGTGTGTGTGTGTGTGTGTGTGTATGTACATGTGCCTTCGTTTTCTGTATCATCTTCCAATATTAAATAGTTACCAGAGTCACGGAGGGAGACCTCTCCTATCTGACTTGAGTCAGGTCTCAACCTTGTGTTTCAGCTGACATCTTTGTAGGTCCTAATTACAGCAAAGTCCTGCTAAAATCAGTTTACCAAGAACACTACATCTGTTATCTGGTCACACACGGTATGACCAAACTACTCAGCCTCATTTCGAAAGCTTTATGAAGACGGTCCACCCCAGGCAGTTGGTCACCTCAGCCTCTTGTAAGCAGCAGTCTCACAAGTCAATTTAGCCAGAACACATCCTCACCACTTAGGAATTTCCTAACCACTGACTGCTCTTGCTTACTGGCTACAAATCTTACTGGATGTGGACTGATGATATTATAATAATATAGTTTATAATAGTTCCAGTAATATTTATTTTCCTGATTTAATTACTAGGTAGTTTGAATACTCTTTGATATCTAAAAGTATTAGTGCCAAAAATATTGCTTTCCTTGACAATACTGTAATTCCTTAGATTTATGCAAATCCAGGAAAACAACCGCTTTCACCTCTTTTGTCTGTTTTGAAATCCATCATCTTTCCTATTATATTTAGAGTTAAATTTGGAGTATCATGTGGCCGGGAGATTTTGGTTTACCTTTTGGTGGATGAATCATTGACTATTCAACTACTCAATCTCTGGCTCCTTACTGGCTTGTCCGTTATCAGTAGCCAGGGCTTGCCAAGTTGCGAACTGCGTGACAAACCCCATTTTATCTCTATGCTGGCACTTTCCAAGTCACCCCCAGACACATTCATTACCTCAATAGTCTCCGAAATACTCATTTCAGTTGTTTAGAGGAAAGTACTGGCTTAGAGGGGAACAGGAGTGGTTGCTTTCCCTACCCATTTTCCGTGTTTTTCACTCCATTAAGTCTAGGTTTGTGAAGTTTAGGAAAGGCTTTATTTGTCTCTGTTTGGCTGCAACTTGGACATCCCCTTATGAGCATTTTTGCAAATGTCTGGCTATCTCTTTAGTGCTTCATTAGACTGGGTGGAGTTTGCTGAATCCCCGTTTTTAGAGCTGGGTTAGATGCAGTCAAGAGAAAGCTCACTTTGTGTTATGAGCTTTGAAAACATGAAAAGTAATGGAATCCTTGGAGTGGGGATTCTCTGCTGGCGTGGGAGATGTGGATAAGTGTTTGAGTCTGGTGTTTGTTATCACTATCTCATTGAGTGCAATTGCAAATAGTGAGGGGACCCTCCTGTGTGTGTGCACACTCTTTCCCTGTGTTTGTTTTCTTTTCTCTTCTTTTTTTAAATTTACATTTCAAATGTTATCCCCGGTTCCCCCCTCCCCCCACCCTACCTGAAACCCCCTATCCCATCTTATCCCATCCCCCTCCCCTATGAGGGTGTTCCTCCACCCACCCACCCACCCACCCACTCCGGCTTCCTCATCCTGGCATTCCCCTACACTGTGGCATCAAGTCTTCACAGGATCAAGGGCCTCTCTTCTCATTGATGCCCGACAAGGCCATCTTCTGCTACATAGACGGATGGAGCCATGGGTCCCTCCATGTGTACTCCTTAGCTGGTGGTTTAGTCCCTGGGAGCTCTGGGGGGTCTGGTTGGTTGATATTGTTCTTCCTATTGGGTTGCAAACCCCTTTAGCTCCTTCAGTTCTTTCTCTAACTCTTCCATTGGGAACCCTGGGATCAGTTCAATGGTTGGTTATGAGCATCAGCCTCTGTATTTGTCAGGCTCTGGCAGAAGCTTTCAGGAGGCAGCTATCTCAGGTTCCTGTCACCACGCACTTCTTGGCATTCATAATAGCCTCTGCGTTTGGTGACTGTTTGGATCCCCAGGTGGGACATTCTCTGGATAGCCTTTCCTTCAGTCTGCTGGTTGTGGTGGTGCAGGCCAGTAGGATTTGCTGAAGGAGGCAGAAGCAGGAGTATCATGCGTTTGAGGCCAGCCTCGGCTACACAGTTTTAGGGGCTGGAGAGATGGCTCAGTGGTTAAGAGCACTGACTGCTCTTCCAGAGGTTCTGAGTTCAATTCCCAGCAACCACATGGTGGCTCACAACCATCTGTAATGGGATCTGATGCCCTCTTCTGGTGTATTTGGTTTTTTTTTTTTTTTTTTTTTTGGAGGTGGTTTTGGATGCATGGTGGTTTTCCTTCTTCTGCATAACTGGCAGAATGGAACACTTCCTGATTCTGAAATTTTTTTTTTTCTTTTTGTAAAAAAAGTTCAATGAGGTTACTTACTGCTCCTTATCTCGTTTTGTAGTTGTGTTATTTTATTCTTCTTCTGATCATGTATATATAGAATAAGAACTGACTGCAAGGTGGGGTTGTAATTAGTAATTGCTCACTGTGCTTGTTCCCTCCCACTCATCAGGGAGTAGGGGAGCCTAGATATTGTGATTCTAGTTATAAGAAATACACAGAAGGGAGGCAGAGGCAGGTGGATTTCTGAGTTCGAGGCCAGCCTGGTCTACAGAGTGAGTTCCAGGATAGCCAGGGCTATACAGAGAAACCCTGTCTCGAAGAAAAAAAAAATACACAGAAAAGAGAAGTTCTCAGAAATAAAAGCCAGCTAGTTTATCTCGGGGAGGAAAAAAAAGTATGTCAAGGGGGTGGTGGGGCAGAGGTGAGTGGTTTGTAAATGGGTGACAGGGAGATGCTGTGGAGTTTCTGAGATGACGAAGCTCGGTTGTGGACGCGGTCTCCCATAGTAAAAAACAATTCCTTCTTACACTTTAAAAGAGCAAGTTGTAATGTACGTGGCTTGTTTCTCAGCAAGTTGTTCTCACTAGGTGGGGAAGTCACTTTTGACTCTGCCCAGCCACGGGTGGTTCTAGTGTACCACGCCCTCACCCCACCACGCCCTCACCCCACCACGCCCTCACCCCACCACGCCCTCACCCACCACGCCCTCACCCCACCACGCCCCGCCCACCAATGCGTCCTGTCTGCAGCTACCTCCTCCCTGCTTCCCTGACTATGAAGGCTAAGTGTTTCTTCACGTTATTTAGCTCTATGGATTTTCTTGTTCTATAAATTTATTATGTATTTTAACTAATTCTTTGAGACTTTTCTGACTTGTTTTGGATATTTGGAGTCCCCTGTTTAGGCACTAAGGATTTTTAATGCTTCTTGGGTCTCCTTGTTTTATGTTGTTATTTTTTTCAACTTGGGTTTATACAAATGCTTTGATCTCAAAGGGAGGCATATTTATATAATTGTGTTAGATCTGTAACTCACATTTATTTCCCTCATATACAATGTTTCAGAAAAATGATAGCATATAATTTTGTACTGTTAGAAGTGAAAATTGTTTCATAGTTTTTGTCTTATATATTTTCTAACACTAAAATACATACATATTTGATATGGGAGTTATAAAACACATCATAAAATCAAAAAATGATTAATTATCAACATGCATACTTGAGAACCCTTGACATTTTAGCAAATAGTTTAGACATGAAACTTTAAAAAAACAAGCCCAGTATCTATTAAGTCAGAAATGTATTCTTTTACTTTCTTAAAAATTACTGAAATATTCTTAAGTATCTATGAAAATATTGACTTGGATTTCTGCAAACCTTAAAGTATTTAAAAGAGTAAACATGTAACTATTTAATACTTAATAAGGTTATAATTGGATATTGTGATGGTTAAAATAAGAACGCCCCCTCATATGTTTTAACGCATAGTCACCAGGGAGTGGCATTATTTGACTGAGATTGGTAGTATGACCTTATTGGAAGAAGTGTGTCACCATGGGTGGGCTTTGAGGTTTTAAAAAGTCCATTCCATGTGGTCTGTGAATTGTATCTTGGGTATTCCAAGCTTTTGGGCTAATATCCACTTATTGGCGAGTGCATACCATGTATGTTCTTTTGTGACTGGGTTACCTCACTCAGGATGATATTTTCTAGTTCCATCCATTTGCCTAAGAATTTCATGAATTCATTCTTTTTGATTGCTGAGTAGTACTCCATTGTGTAAATATACCACATTTTCTGTATCCATTCCTGTGTTGAGGGACATCTGGATTTTTTCCAACTTCTGGTTATTATAAATAAGGCTGTTATGAAGAAGGAAGACCAAAAGTGTGGGTGCTTTGGTCTTTCTTAGAAGGGGTAACAAAATACTCATGGGAGCAAATAAGGAGACAAAGTGTGGAGCAGAGACTGAAGGAAAGGCCATCAAGAGACTGCTCTACCTGGGGATCCATCCCATATACAGTCACCAAACCCAGATGCTATTGTGGATGCCAAGAAGTGCATGCTGACAGGAGCCTGAGACAGCTGTCTCCTGGGAGGCTCTGCCAGAGCCTGACAAATACAGAGGTGGATCCTCACAGCCAACCATTGGACTGAGCATGGGGTCTCCAATGGAGGAGTTAGAGAAAGGACTGAAGGAACTAAAGGACTTTGCAACCCCATAGGAAGAACAACAATATCAACCAACCAGAGCTCCCAGGGTCTAAACCACCAACCAAGGAGTACACATGGAGAGATCCATGGCTCCAGCTGTCTATGTAGCAGAAGATGGCCTTGTCGGACAGCAGTGGGAAGAGAGGCCCTTGGTCTTGTGAAGGCTTGATGCCACAGTATAGGAGAATGCAAGGACAGGGAGGTAGGAGTGGGTGGATGGGTGGGTCACAACCTCATTGAAGCAGGAGGAGGGGGATAGGATAGGGGGTTTCTGGGCTGGGGATCAGGAAAGGGGATAACATTTGAAATGTAAATAAATAAAATATCCAATAAAAAAAAGTCCATTCCAAGCTAAGCCTCTTTCTTTCTGCTGCCTGCAGATCTGGGTTTGGAACTCTCAGCCACTTCTCCAGCACCATGTCTGCCTGCACGCTGCCATGCTTCCCACCATGGTGACAATGGACTGAAGCTCTGGAACTGTAAGACACATCTATTTGTAATTGTAAATCCATAAAACACCAGATAAAGATAATAAAAAAGACACATCCATTTCTATGCTGTATAAAAAGGCCATACAGTATTAAAGATTAATTTTAAGAATCACCATAATCGAATCAAAAAGCATTATGTATGTTTAAGATACATAAAGAAAGCAACAGGTTTATTTTCTGCACACTGCCTGCCACTAGAATGGCTGCTTGAATGCAGGTGGGGAATAGAACAGGACACTTTGGTGACAGTTACAGGTGGGTGGAGCTCTGTCTGCTGGTAGAGAAGGAGAGATGCGAGCATGGGGAGGGGGCTGGGGGAGTGAAACCACAAACGTATGCATTTTGTTCTTCCCTGAATCCAAGCAGCTTTGTGTTCGGTCTTTTCTGGCTGTGCTCAGAAGTTGGCATCTGTTTTCACAGCTCACTGAACAAGAGTGCTGCAGACTCATTTGCAGTATCTTTATTCTAGAGATACGCCATGGACACACACACACACACACACACACACACACACACCCACACACCCTTCTTCTTTGTTTAGTCTATGAAGCTAGGGTTACCTAAGCAGCCAATATGGTTCTTCTTGTAAAAGAATGTCCATGGATCAGGGGGGAAAGGAAGCCTACCTTTTCATTTTATACAGTACAGTGTAGGCTAGTTAGTTAACCTTGCCTATAAATCAGCTTATCCATAAACTCCAGGGCATTGCAGTTAGCACCACCACAGTGAGGATCTAATAATCTCAGTTAAAATCCCAGAACACCTGCTCAGTGCAGAGACATCTTTAAGCTTTAGTCCTAGTGATATTTTATCTATATCTCCATAGCTTAGTTAAATGAAATACAGACATTAGGAAATTATATGTTCTTAAATTTCTAATCTTCTGAGCACAGCATAACCCTTCCAGTATGAAACACGAGCATGCCTTGTTTTCTGAACAGTCTGTCAACAGAGAGATACCGAATAAATGCAAGATCCCAATTCCTACCTAACCCAGCATTGGGATCTTCCTGAATTCTGAAGTATTGGAAGAGAAATGATGTTTATACCGCTTGGAAGGAACAGGTGCAGGAAAAGTTTGTTAATTGGATGGATGGCTACGCTGTTGCTGAAAAACACACCCACAGGAAAAGGGATTAGAGTCTGTTAACCTAATAGCCATTTATATCCTGTGAAAAGAAAAAAAAAGTCTGTTATTTATTTATTTATTTATTTAGTCACAGTGATTAGTTTAAGCTCTCACATTCTGGGTCTCTGGTATCCAATGCCTGTTTCCATGGGAACGACAGCTGCAGGAAGCTGCAAAGTTGTCAAACACATCTAATAATCTGGGGAAGGATCCTATCTGAATGCACGCCAGGTTCCTCTAGTATCTCTGGTCATTTCACCACATTTGTTCTGCTTCCTTCAAGAACACCTTAGGTAAGAGTAGTTGAAGTATTTGACTCTTGGTGAAGGTTCTGTATTGTACACATATAGGTATTCCATGCAATCACACACATGCTTGTTTCATGGGTAAGATACCAAAGAATGAGTGACTGGATAAAGGTAATTTAAAGAATGGCAAGAAGGGAACTGGCTCCCTCAAGAAACTTAAAATTTACGTGGAATGTCACATGTCATGCAGTACACGCTTGAAATAAAGGACCCTAAAATACATATACTGAAGTTCCAACTAAATGCACATCGTTTCTTTCAGATCTTCTGTCCTGAGGACTTGCTTCTTTCTCAGTGCTGATAACTGGGATGTATATGGTAGAAAGGTAGTTACATACCCATGCTAATCCCTTAGCTCTGAAGTTTAGGAATACCCTCTGTAGTTAGAGATCGAACTTATGTTTTTTGGTTCTAATGGAGAATTTTGTTGTTGTTGTTGCTAAGTTGCAACTATGTCTCCTTCAAGCCGAGTCTTTTATTTTTTGTTATTTTATTTATTTATATTTCAAATGTTGTCCTCCTTTGGGGTCTCTCCTCTCCAAACCCACCATCCCATCCCTGTCCCCTTTGCCTCTATGAAGGGTGCTCCTCCACCCACCTACTTCCACCTCACCACTCTAGCATCCTCCTACACTGGGACATCAAACCACGGACCTCCCCTCCCATTGATGCCAGATAAGGCCATCCTCTGCTACATATGTAGCTAGAGCCATGGACCTATCCATGTATATACTCTTTGGTTGGTGGTTTAGTCCCTGGGAGCTCTGAGGGGTCCGGTTAGTTGATATTATTCTTCGTATGTGGTTGCAATCCCCTTGGGCTCCTTCAGTCCTTCCCTTAACTCTTCACTGGAGTCCCTGGGCTCAGTCTGATGGTTGGCTGTGAGCATCTGCATCTGTATTTTTTAGGTGCTGACAAAGCTTCTCAGGGGACATCTATACCAGGCTCCTTTCAACGAGCACTTCTTGGCATCAGCCATAGTGTCTTGGTTTGCAAACCGAGTCTTAACCCTAAACCATCTCTCCTCTAAGTCACCTTCTCAGAATCCTTTGCTAAAGGCCATAATAATATTTCTTACTATTTTTACCTCTAAGGTATTCTAGTCCTCTTGTTTAGAATGGCTTATGTGCATTCATCTGTCTGTATCTTTATCTACCTATCCACCCATCTACCCATTTGTCCTTCCATCTATCCATCCATCTATCAGACTATCCACAATCCACAATCCACCATCCAACAAATATTAAGAGTAGACAGGATATAGACCCTGTGCTGAGTGTGCTATCTTTCAACGCTCTTTAAACTTGGTGGGGACAAAGCAATTACAGAATAAGTGCCCAGCTTATTATCATTTATGGTCAGAAGTGATAATGATTCAACTCACAAGGTAAGTAGTTCTACAATAACAAGCTTCAGGAGGTGTCATGAGATTTCTGTGAAAAGAGGTGATGATACTGAATTTATGTTGGGATTGGATTCATAGAAGTTCTTTTATAGCTCTTTGCAAGACTCCTAATCCAAATACTGAATCTGAAATACACAGAAGAGTAAGATGGGCATCCCGGGGTGGGGGGTGGATCTTTGCTAAAATCTCATATCTCTTTCTGTCCTTGCTCTCATGTCTCTGTAGTATTTTTTATAATGACCCTTGTAATGAACTTTTATCAATCCTTATTGTCAGCCACTTAATAGATTCCTATCTGAGATGGATGAGGTTTGGGGATGGATATGAGAGTGGAAATGCTGGCACTCAGCAAGAGAACAGCTACCCAAGGTGGCTATATGAAGTCTGTGGGTTGACATGGAGACAGAAGGACTTGACTGTGGTAAAAATATTCTTTTTATACCTTCCATAATTCTCTGGGCCAGTAACCAGTAATCCAGTTCTACTAGATTGAGGATTAAGATTAGGAATAAATTTTCCCCTTTTTTTCTACTATGTATTTATTTATTCAGCACTAGGTAACAACTCTGTGCCAATATAGTAATTTATATGCATATATACATATATGTATATATATGTATATAAACTTGTATGTGTATATATATACATATATATATATATATATGTATATTCTGTGCTGTATGATATGAATGTAGTTGGCACTGACATGTTGAGAGGCAATAGCACCTGAGTGTTGGGTTATAATGATTATAAACACATGGTGCCACAAAGCATAGAAATGCAGGACTGCCTGAGAACATAAATGTAAAGTTGACTTCAGAGGGAAAGGTATGTACCAGCTGCTTTGTTGGGCCAAAAGTTTAAAGATACTCTCTTCCAAACTTGTTTACTGAAGCCTTAACCCCTATCATAGCTAGATTTGGAGGTAAAGTCCCCGTAGAGATAAGACTAAGTTTTAAGGTTACAGGAAATCTCAAGGGTGAGATCACTAATCCTTGAGCCAAAGGATTAGTGCCCTCCCCACATGCAACAACAGGGAACTTGTCCTGTGCTCTGTGCACATGTGCACATAAGAGGTCATGTAAAGACAGAAGAAGAAGGTGACTGTATGCAAGTCTGGAAAAATTCCTCTCTTAAAATCATATTTTCTAGAAC
This sequence comes from Montemys delectorum, assembly GCA_019843815.1. Classification (NCBI taxonomy): domain Eukaryota; kingdom Metazoa; phylum Chordata; class Mammalia; order Rodentia; family Muridae; genus Montemys; species Montemys delectorum. Next base: position 10,424 of record JADRCD010227900.1, read on the forward strand.
ATTGACCTTGAGCATTTAGCTTCAAGTCTATGAGAAGATAAATGTCTGTTAAGTCACAGCTTGACTTAAGGAAGTCCCAGAAGACTAAACCTGCAATGACCTCTGTTTATGTGGGTTTTAAGGGAGAGAGAGTAGATGGTATTTTATGCAGAAGGAGAATTGTGTGAATGGTGACGAAGGCAAAGGATATCATTCTTCTTTACCTGTTCATATGTCAGAATTCGTCAGGCTCTCACCAATTATCAGTTTGTGATCTCTCTCCCTATCTATCATTTGTCTGTCTGTCTGTCTGTCTTTCTACCTGTCTATCATCTCTCTCTCTCTCTCCATGATACCTATCTATATATATATTATCTATCTATCTATCTATCTATCTATCTATCTATCTATCTATCTATCTTCTACCTATCTATCTATGTATCTAACATTTATCTATGTATCTATCTATCTATCTATCTATCTATGCATGTATCTATCTATCTATCTATCTATCTATCTATCTATCTATCTATCTATCATCTACCTATCTATGTATCTATCATTTATCTATGTATCTGTATATCTATCATCTACCCGTTTTATCTATCTATCTATCTATCTATCTATCTTCTACCTATTAATATATGTATCATTTATCTATCATCTGTGTATCTATGTATCTATCATCTATTAATTCTATCTATCTATCTATCTATCTATCTATCTATCTATCATCTACCTATCTATATATCTATCATTTATCTATGTATCTGTATATCTATCATCTACCCACTCTATCTATCTATCTATCTATCTATCTATCTATCTATCTATCTATCATCTACCTATTAATCTATGTATCTATCATCTATTCATTCTATCGGTCTGTCTGTCTGCCTGCCTATCTATCTATCTATCTATCTATCTATCTATCTATTGACTGGAAATTGCACCATGGTAAGCACTCTACTACTGAGTTACATCCATGCCCGGATTCTCTCTAATCCCTCTTAGTGTCTACATTTCCATAGGGAAGTTTCCTCTTTTATTTTAGTTTTGGAAAATTTTATTATTTATCTTCCCTTAACTATTCTTGCTAACTTTTGCCTTTTTTTCCCTGTTGAGTATATTTTTCTTTGTTGACTTTTGTTCTCTTATTATTTACTTTCCTCCATGTCCTTCAGAGGGTTGAGATAGAAACTAAGATTGCTGATTTTTCAATCTTTTCATTTTTTCTAAAATAAGCATTTAAAGATAAATTTTCCTGCTGTACACCACTTCAGCTTCATGGAACTTGATTCCCTCCTTCCATTCATTCTGATCGAGTCTGTTGTGACCAGAAAACAAACTCTGTTTAGTTATTTGAAATTTATTGAGCCTTGTTTTCTGACCTAATATCTTGTTGGTAAATGCTCACATTCACTTGCCAGAATGTCTATTCTTCAGTTGTTAGGTATATGTATATATTTATTATTTATCATCTATCTCTCATTAATCATCTATCATCATTAGTTAGTTATCTATTAAAATGATCAATTGTACTGCTTAAATATTTTATAATCTTGTTGAAATTTTCTTTTCATGCATTTTGAAGTTAAGCAAATGTATCGAGATATAGACAACTTTAGGATTCTGCTCTCTCTGTATTCACTCTTTTATTATTATGAAATATCTTAATTTTCCCTATTATTTTTTAATATCTTTTAATAATATTAATATGTCTATACTAGCTTTTCTTTTTGAGATTTTATTTTAATAAAACATATTTATCTATTTGTTTTTTGTGTGTGCATGTGCATACATATGCACTTGTGTGTGTGAGTGTGTGTGTATGTGTGTGTGTTTGTGTGTGGGGTGCGTGTGTGTGTCTGTGTGTGTGTATGCTGAATTAGTTCCCTCCTGCTATGTGGGTCCTGGGAGCTGAGCTCAGGTCATCTGTCTTGGCAGCCAGTACTTTTACCTGATGAGCCATTTGGCCAGCCTTCCAGCTTTTATTGATTGGTGTTTATGTGGTTTCTCTTGGTTCGGAGTTTGCTTTCAAATTAAAAGCAGACCTGTACATAAAATATGCCTGTTAAAAACATCTCACAGTTGTATTTTGTTGTTTGTTCTAAGAAAAAAAATCAGTCTATTTTTGCTCATTTCCTGTTATCGTAGCCACAGATTCATGGTGTGTAGGACAGCTGTCCTCATAGTTTTTGCTTATTCATTTTTAAAAATATTTTAATTTTTCTATCTTTTTAAATAATTGTTTGGTCATATTCTTCCATTAGATTAGTATTTTACAGCTTTTATAGTTGAATGACTGCTGTATAAGTTACTTGCTGCTGTGACAAAATACCATTTATGATGTTGTGGTTGCCTGTAAAATCAAATTGGGCTAATGGACATACCTGTCACCTACTATCACACATTTCTTTTTTATACTGAGAGTATATACTGAGAGTATTCAGTGTCTATTCTAAGAAATTCTCATTCATCTAGAACTTTGTTAACTCTAGATGCCTGAGCTGTACCATCTCTTCAAGCCTCCTTCATCTATCTATCTATCTATCTATCTATCTATCTATCTATCTATCTATCTATCTATTTTACTATCATCTATATATTCATCATCTATATCTATTTATCTATCTATCTATCCATCCATCCACCCACCCACACACCTATCTATCTATCTATCTATCCATCCATCCATCTATCTATCTATCTATCTATCTATCTATCTATCTATCTATCTCTATCTATATATCCATCTAGAGACTGGGCAAGCACTCTACCACTGAGTTACATCCATGCCCAATTGTCCCTAATTCTCTTAGTGTTTCCATATCCTTAGCGAAATTTCTTTTATTTCTAGTTTTAGAGATTTTTATTCTTTATTTCTTCTTAACTATTCTTCCTAACTTATACTTTTTTGTTGTTGAGTGTATTTTTTTATTTGTTGAATTTTGTTCTCTTACTATTTACTTTCCTCCTATTGAGACATCCTGTCTTTGGCTAGCATCTTCCTGTCTTCCCTTACGAGCACCTTCCACTCTTTGCTCCCATGAGTTTGGACTTCTAAGCTTCTGCACAAGTGACAGAAGAAAGTATTTGTTTTTCTCTGTCTAGCTTATTTCACATCCACCATTCCTTCCAGATTCAGCCACATTGCTGCAAGTCTCTCCTGTGGCTAAGTAACATTTGTTTTATACATCAATACATAAGCATGCCTATGTGTGTCTTTTTTTTTAATCTGTTAGTTTATTGATAGAGATTTACTTATGTTTCTTTGTTATTAAGAATCAATGTTATGAATGACCATGGTAATAGAGATATCTTTTTGAAAGACTGATTTTATTTCCTATGGAAGATACATAGTAGTGGAATTGCTGTATCGCATGATACTTAGGAACCTTTCTGTCTGTGTTAATTCAGATTCCCACCAAGGACTGTTCCATCAATGGTTCCCTTTTCTTCAAATCCTTGCCAATACTTGTTGTCTCTTTTCTTTTTATGAGGTGATATTTCCTTGTGATTTGATTTGCATTCCCTTAGTGAGTAGTGATGAACATTTAAAAATGTATCTGTTACTAGGCAAAACCTCTCTGATGACAGTTATGTGAGATTCCTGACTGCAAGTGTAGCAGAACATCATTAACAGTGTCAGGGCTTGGCTCTCTTTCATGGCATGGGTCTTAAGTTGAGCCAGTCATTGGATGGTCTTTCCCTCAATTTCTGCTCCATCTTTTACCCCTGCTCATCTTGTAAGTAGGGCAAATTATAAGTTGAAGATTATGTGGCTGAGTTGGTGTCCCAATTCCTATACTTCCTGGGAAGTCTTTCTTGCCTGGTCACAGGAGACAGCCATTTCCTAAATAGGAAAGGAGGTGAATAGTTTTATTGCAACTTGATATGCCAAGGCTGGTTAATAACCATGGGAGGCCTCACTTTTTCTGAGGAGAAAGAGAAGAGGGGTGAATGTGGGAGAAGTAGAGGTAAGAGGGAGGGACTGGGAGGAGAAGAGGGAGGGAAAACTGCAATTGAGATTTAAAATATATAAATTAATTAATAAAAAGTATACCTGTTAGGCATTTGCAAGTAGATTTTTGATAAATATTTACTAATGTCCTTTGCCTACTGTAAAATTGAATTATTATTACTATTTTGCTTTTGAGTTGTATATGTTTCTTATGTATTTTTGAATCCCTTATAAAATTCATGGTTTATAAATATTTTCTCTCATTCTGTAGGTTTTTGATTTGTCATTTTCTTTTCTCTACAGAAACTTCTTCATATGATATAATCATAGTTGTTTTATCTTTCTTTCTCCTAGCTGTGCTTTTGTGTCATATCTAAAATGTGGACTGTCAAGATTAAAGATGAGAGACTGCTTTCTGTTTTCTTCTAGAAGCACTGTAGTTTTGGTTTCTTTCTGTAGATGCGTCAGCTAAGAATACAAGTAAGTTCTTTGAATGAGATACCTACTTTCCCCCTTGTCGTTTACTGGAAAGATTATCACTATGTCCTTACCTTTCTTCAAAGGTCATCTGACTTGCTAGGGCCTTATTTTTGGGCTCCTAGTTTTTCTTGAAATGGGCAGGGCAGTCCTAAGGGACTGAGACCGAATGGACTTGAAGAAAGAGGACAGTGCTAGGGCCTCGAGCAGCCTACTTGGCTCAGCTTTTCAACGAAGTTCAGATGGAGATCAGAGAAAGATTGAGTTGTAAGTGCTTGTTAGCAATGAAAACTATTATGTTTTTAAGTGGAAGAATAAGAAAAGAAGATTCAGAAACCCTGAAACTATTTATTTGGAAATTAGAGTCAGATTAAATTTCTTTTGGACAGGGGTGCACAGAGGATGACAAAGACTGTAAGAGATCTAAGGAAAATAGCCATTATTGTGCACCCGAGGTGGAGAGTAAAGGGGGCATTGATAGAGAGATTAGCCTCAAGTCTTGAAGAAGGAGGCACGAAGGCTTCAATGAGCTTTGCTACTTCTTTTAAGATGGGGTCTCACTAAGCTTCATCCGGCCTTGGTTTTGTGATACTCCTACTTCTACCTTGTTAAGGGCTGGAGTGGCTGAAGCACACCACCATGCTTGCTGGGCTGCAGTGTATGCCTTTATTCACAGCTGTCTGATAATAAATCCTCCAGGAAGTTTGGCCACCCAAACAAGAATGCTTGGAAGTGTGACACACGTTATCCAGTAGAAAAAGTGTGCCTGTCTAACATACATATAGTGATTTGTCCACTTATTTTTTTTTTTTTTTTTTTGCTTGCTGGAAGTAGTTATCTATCAGTAGTGTGAAAAATTCCTACCATGGGAAAGATGGAGATTCTTAATGGAATCCTCGTGCTGTTAGTGAGCAATGTTTGATTTTTATGTTCTTAGAGAAAAAAGTTCCACAACAACACACTGAACAGTTGACTTTGCATTTGAGTAGCAAAGACTTAGGCAGTGGTCATAAAGTACATTAGGAACTTTAGTGTAGGACTGAGAAACTATAAACCTGGTACGTCACACAGTTTTGCCTTACATGGACTTGAACCTACAAGGATGTATAGTGGGGTATGTGGCATGAGCTGCAGGATAACGGATGGTGGCCCTGTAGGAGAAGCCTCAGTGGCTGCACAGCATGGACAAGCATTTGTACAACAAGAAATCTCCCTAGGTCTTTCCTTTTTCATGCTAAAGAGAATGTAAGGGGCAGTTGTTGAGGCTGTACTGCCTTCTCCTGGTTGGTACTGAAGTAGCAGCTAAGATGTAACAAGTGTAAACCTTGTGGGGAAGCTCAAACACACAGATGCTGTATAATACTCCCTCCCTCCAATGCAGTAAATCACCCTTTCTCTGGTGCCAGTAGGGCTGGCTTAGGACCGCGATGGATGGTGTTTTTCATGGCCCTTAACATTCCGAGCCTATGCATTTATCAATAAGATCTATAGGTAGGAGACTTATTTCACAATCTGTTAAAGCAGATCTGTGAAAGACAGATACACATAAATTATTTACTTCTAAAAGAGAGTCAATACCAATTTTAATTTCTCATAATGCATGTAAGCTATACATGCTATTGGGAAAGGACATTTCTTTGAGGCCCCTGAGGCTGACCTTAATTTCCTGCATATGCTCCAGTAGCAACATAACAAAGACGTTCTCACTATAGTCTCCAGAATTACAGATAAGTCTGAGTTCAAGCAAACTGAACTTCAACTGATTCTTTTGCAGGGAGACAAACTCTCATGCTTAATAAGGAGATTTTCATATTCAGATAATTTAGAGTGATAAAAAGGAAATAGTAGGGCACAATTACTCTTTTGGAACAGGCTAATACAAAAGCACATGGTATCTATCTGTCATCTTTCTGTCTATCCATCATTTATTTATAATATGATATCCACAAGCTGCATATGATAAGATAGATATCTTTGAGGAACTTAGGAATACTAGAGAAGACAGATAGTAGTGGTTAAATCTGCCTTAAATCTGCTCACTTAGGAGGCAGAAGCAGGTAGATCTCTGTGAGTTTGAGGCCAGTCTGGTCTACAGAGTGAGTTCCAGGACAGCCAGAGACTTGTCTTGAAAAGAAATACATAGAAACCTTGTCTTGAAAAGAAATAAAAAGAGAAGGAGGAAGAAGAGGAGGAGGAGGAGGAAGAGGAGGAAGAGGAGGAAGAGGAAGAGGAGGAGGAGGATGAAGAAGAGGAGGAGGAGGAGGAAGA
>JADRCD010227900.1:17511-37227 GCA_019843815.1 Montemys delectorum
GAGGAGGAGGAAGAGGAGGAGGAGGAGGAAGAGGAAGAGGAAGAGGAGGAAGAGGAAGAGGAGGAGGAGGAGGAAGAGGAGGAGGAGGAAATACTAATACAAGGGAACTAGGCTGAGGGTGAGGAGTAGAGTCAAGGTCTTGCTCCAGCCTCCTCTTAGAGCAGCCACAGGTATAGAAATGTTGCAGAAGGTGAGTCCAGAGTTTTAGATATGGCTGGATCATAAGGACATCCTTATGGTGGGATCCTGAAAGGCTTAATCAAAGTAAGAATTAAAAAACAGAATGATAACTACAAAGTGGAGCAAAATAGGAGCTAAGTAAAAACTAAAAAAAAAAAAAATTAGGAGTGGGAGTCAGAAAAATTAATACTCTTACCCACAGGGAAGAGAGCTGGGGACAGCAGGGCAACTAACGTCAGTCCAACACAATGGTTAAAGACAAGGGGCAGCTGCAGCTGAGACACAAGTTAACCTCATAACTTTCTGTATTAATTCCTGCTCATTCCTGCCCAAAGTTCCTACTCTTGAAGAGCCTAGAAGTAGTGGTGTCTCAGAAATATGGCTGGAAAGACACCAGCTACCCTATAGACAATACCTTAGCAATGGGTCTGTGCCTGTTGTATGCATTTATGTATTTGAATGCTAAGGAAGGGCTAGGTCACACTTCTTTGGTTTATTAGCACTATTTCATTCATAACGTCTAATAAAAGTGCCATATCCATATGCTTTTAAGTCAGAAATAAAGTCAGAAGCAAGCCATCCAGGTACAAAGCCATTGGTCCCCAAGAGTAGACCAGACACCACACATTGAATACCTTTGCTTAAGAATTAATTTTGGATCAAAACCTATTTCTAATCATTAAAATATGAGGGAAAATGTCATCATAAAGAGGATGTAAGATATGGGTAAAGGGGTTCTTCTCTTGTTAGTGACAATAGATTCATTTAACATTATCTGGTGCTGATAACATACATGTTTGATCTTCCAACCTGACAAACAAGTCTCATAGTTTTAATTTAGAAAATGAAAAAAAAGCCATGGCTAAGCCGTAAGAGGAAGAGCCAAGACAACATGCATGTGAGAAGGAAGAGGCAAGACGACATCCATGTGAGCAGGAAGAGCCAAGGCATCCATGTGAGCAGGCAGGTTGCATCACCCTCAGGAATATCCTGAGATCTGAGAGGAAGATGAGAATAGGATACCAGTTATTGTCGTTTCTCCTCACAGTCAAAACGCCAGAAACCGAGGAGCTATCCCTCTGCATGGATAACCCCAGCCCCCAAATTCTAAGGGATACTTTGTTTCGCTCTGATCGTAGAGGTTGAAAAGACTTTCGAGCTTGTTATTTTCAACGCCTTCTGCTATTAAACCGTGGTTAGGAAGTCTGCTGAGCCAAACTGATGCTTAAAGAGCATAAAGTTCAGGAGTCACAGAAACCAGGGTGCTTCCAATTACTTTCTGGCACTATGGTACGGTGGGGATCTTTAGTATGCTTTGGGATCCTGCCTAAGAACCAACTCAGGACAGGCAATCTGCATCCTGGCATATCTCCCCGCCTTGATGACCTGCCAGGTAAAGGTTAGGGGAGCTATTTTATTGATTCTTTTTAAAAGATCTGTCTTCTGTAAAATGGGGCTAATAAAAGATACAGTTGAGGCTAGTGGGGAAAGAGAGGAAGCAGACTTCCTGCGTCTCTTCCAAGTTAAGTCCCTTTTAAGTATAGGCTGGGCAGGCGAACACAGCAGATCACCCCAGAACCTTAAATTGGGCCTGCTTTCTTCCCTTCTTCCCTCTCTCAATTCTCTTATTCCCATTATTCTTCCCTCCCCTGACACTCTTCTTTCTTTCTATTTCACCTCCTGTAATTGTGTACCAATTCAGTCTAGCCTAATTCCATCTGGTCTTAGTATTCTGAAGAGGAATAGGTAAAGTTGGCTACAGCAAGCTCTTGTCTATGAGATTCATCTATCACTGGATTTCTGCGAGCCCTGGAGGCTGCTGAGAGTCCGTGTCTGTTAGTAATTCCCAGGTTTTCAAGCTTTTTTAAAATTTGATTATTCTGTACAATTCAGAAATGTTTAATAAGGTGCATCATTCAGGTGCCAAAGAGAATATCTGGCTAATGGGCCAGATAGTGCAGACGGATGAGTTCTACCTAGTATCTCTATTAGTGGAGAGCTTGTAAGAGCCAAAGCAAAGGGTGTTTACTCTGATGGATCTAGTACATCAGTGTGGGAGACACGGAGCAGCATGATTCTCCTGTACCTTTGGAAAGATAATTGCTTTCTTCCCAATGGTAAAAGCAGTATGTATTTATTGTCAAATGCCTTTGCAAAGCAGTCAAGAAAGCAGAAAGAACAATTCTAATACCATGGGCTATGTGTTTGGTGATGAACTTAATGCTGTAGGTGAAAACACACAGAACACTCTTGCTTATGCCGTATCTTATCACAGCAGACGTCTTACTAGTTATGAATTCCTTAGAAACTTTAATTCCTGCTATCTCATGGGTGCAGTACAGCTTATTTAATAATTTGCTACATCTAGGTCTTTGCTTTGGTTTAATTTTTATACTATAAAATAAAACAATGTAGTCATGGCAGTACAAATCTGTAACCCTCATCTTTGGTTCTCAGGAGACGGAGCCAGGGCTACTCAGGCAGGCTAGCCTGGGCTATTTGGAGAGCTCCCCCCACCCCAAATCAAAGCCATTTCAAATATTTGTTTACTTTTATTTTATGTGTGTGAGTGTTTTGCCTGTATGTATGCTCATTACTTGCATGCCTGTTACCCTTTTCAGAAAAGGGTGTTGGATCTTCTGGACCTGAAATCATCATGTCGGTGCTGTGAACTTAACCTGGGTTCTACTTAAGAGCAGCCAGTGCTCTTATCCACTGAGCCACTTCTACAGCGCCCCGACAAACGTTTTTATAATTTGCTTTTGATCTTATTTTCCTGTGTACAGACTAACTGAGTCAGAATCAATGCATTTGAAGGAGTGATACATGTTACATAACCTGCCTTGGTGTAGGCAGGAGACCAACTCTTCCACATCTGTCGAGGAAGCTTATGTTACCAAGCACATTTCACTGGTATATTAATCACAACCTGCTTATTTGTTACACTGGATGTGTGCTTTCTGTTTTCATAGATTTACTAGTAGTTTCATTTCTGCTTTTATGAATTATCTACTCATATCTCTGACCCATTTTCCCACTGGGTGTTCACCCTGTTCTTAGCAATTTCATCAGAATTTTTTACATTTTGGCACTGTAGTGACCTGTACCTCAAACCGTTCTAGTTTGCTTCTTGATTTGTACATTTACTTATGCTTGGCTTTTTGGTACACTTTTAGATTGCCTGTGAATAAACAAAAACTTAATATTTGATGTACTGCTTAGGAATCTCTGCCCTGCTCCAGTGTTATCTGACAAGGCGATCTATAGCTTACCTGGAATTTACATAGGAAAATCTATGAAGTAGGCCTGAATCTTCATAAATTATCTAATTATTGTATCATCAAGTTAATAAATATTAATATTATTATAGTCAGTATTATGATTAATAGGAATAATACACACAGACCATATGATTGAAAATTATTATTTTTTTAAATTAGCTTCCAAAGTACTGGGTTTCCTTAGGTGATCTTTATGCATACTTAGTTTTCGCTGACACTGCTCTGCCTGTCTGTACTCCAGTTCCTGCCCCACTCCTCACCTGAGTCCTTCTGCCCCTGGTATTCTGTCATCTACTTTCTTGTTACATGTGTTCTGTTACCCCCTCTCATGAGTTTCTTCTAGTTTCCTGGCATCTACACATTCACACATAAACACACCAATAATGGTTAAAAACTAGGATCCACATACAAGGTAACACAATATTTTCTAGACCTTTCCATTTTAGTGAATATGCAATCATTTTACTTATCTTTAAAGCAAAATAAGATTTTAATGTATAGTAACTACCACTGATATATTAATATCTACTGTCTTTTTTGATTGTGTATGAAATTTAAATGAAAAAAAAATCTTATGTGCATAGGTGTTTATCCTGCATGCCTTTTTGCCTTTCACTTGCGTGTTTACTGCCCACATAGACCATAAAATGGCGTCAGATGCCCTGGAACTGGAGTAACAGATGGTTGTGAACGCCATTGTGAGTGCTGGGAAATAGACTCAGGTCTTGTAGAAGAGCACCCAGTACTCTTAACCATGGAGCCTTCTCTCCAGCCCCAGCTACAAAATTTTCATCTAAATTTCTTCTTAGATAGGATTTTCTTTAATCAAGTCTCCAGATTCAGAATTTTTTTCTTAAGTTGAGTATGATTTTATTATTTTCTCTTAGAAGATTTATTTAATTGCATATTTTTTAATCTTATGAGTATGTGTGTGTGCCTGAGTGTATGTATATGCAGTACAAGCATTTAATGCCTGTGGGGGCCAAAAGAAAGCACCAGATCTCCCGGAACTGAAGTTACAGGTGTCTGTGAGCATTGAGACATGTGTATCAGCAGCTGAACTCAGGCTCTCTGGAAGACACGAAGTTCACTTAACCTCTGAGTCATCCCTCTAGTCCCCTAACTTGAGTATTTTAAAGTCTTCATTTTTTATCCTTTAATTTTAAAAAGAAAGCATGTATATTTTCAGTAGAGTTTCTCTGATAACTTCCCAAGGCTCCTTCTAAAGGACTAACCCAGTGACTTCCCTACCCTAAGGTGTATTACTTTATTTTTGGTTTTAGAATTCAGAGCGTTTAATGTGCTAAACACATTCTCTACACTGAACTTCACTCCCAGATTCAACTAAATTGTAAATTTTTTAGTTTAGCTGAACACTTAGGCTTTGAAACACTAACATTTCTCATTCATGCTTTCTGACTTATTTTGCTTTATAATACTATTTTATAATCTTTATGTATGAGGCATAATATTCTTAAAATTTCATTCTAGTTGGCTTATACTTTACTCTAGTACTATTATGGGAAGCATTTGTTTGCTGTTCTGTTCTTAACTTGTGAGTACGAATCTACCTGCTATAATAATGATAGTTTTTTACGAATCTACCTGCTTTAATAATGATAGTTTTTTACATCTGTGTCTTGTACGTATACATTATGTCACCAGCCAAACTAATTAGTTTCTCTGTTAGTTATAGTATACCAGATGTCAAAACACAACAAATTGTTCAAGATCCTACACATCCCTCTCCAAGTTCTAGGTCAGTGAGGCTCTCGGACCTTTCCCTCCATGTACCATCCCCAGCTTAGTCTTGCTACCATGTCTGCATCACACCAAATGTCTAGGCTTCTGTCAGGATCCATCCTCTTTTCCCATCAGCCAATAGTCTCATCTTATGCTATATCCAACCTCTATAGGCTCCTCTTATTACCCAGCCAGGTCTACCCTAACACTCCAGGTTGGACCAGTTCCCACATCATGCACACCAGCCTAGTCCTATTGGTCCACCTGGTTTCCTTCCATCCAAGCCATTTGTCTTAGAGTTTTATTGCTGTGAACAGACACCATCACCAAGGCAACTCTGATGAGAAAAACAATTAATTGGGGCGGGCTTACAGGTTCAGAAGTTCAGTCTATTATCATCAAGATGGGAACACGGCAGCATCTAGGGAGGCATGATACAGGAGGAGCTGAGAGTTCTACATCTCCACCTGAAGGCTGCTAGCAGAAAATTGATTTCCAGGCAGCTAGGATGAGAGTCTTCCACACCTACAGTGACACACCTACTCCAACAGGGCCACACATTCTAATTGTGCTACTCCCCGGGCTAAGCATATACAAACCATCACACCATTTCAACCTTGAGGCCCAATCCACTCGCACATTCTCTCTGCTGTCCCAACTTACTCTCTCGACATCAGAAACAACACTAACAAAAGAAGTCCACATGTGCAAAATATTTCTCCTTGCAAAAATAACCATGACATGAAAGATCAAGTCAGTATTGCCCCTCCAAAGCTCACTAGTCCTGTAGAAATGCTTGCCAATGAGAACTATCTACATGAATCCCAGGACTCAGAATTTAAAAGACCATTCATAAACATTGTCAAAGAATTCAAAGAGTTTAAAGAATACACAAAGAAAGAGTTCCATGAAATTAAAGAAAAATAACAAGAGGAATAAATGCCTGAGCGACGCCCAAGTGCTGATTCTATTGCATGGAAAATGACTTGTCTCCATTATTTCTCAGCTAAAATAGAGTGCAGCGTATGTGCATGCAAGTCTGCTGCTATTCATTATGGCTTTCAGAACAATGTTGACTGAGAATCTTTGACTTGATCCTAAATACAGTGGAGATGAACTCTGGCTTGGCTTGTGAAGAATGTTGATGGATTAATGTTAGGGGTAGCTTTACTTCATTATATTACTGAACACATCTGTCCTTTTTTTTTGTTTCAACTACTACACCCCACTTTGTAGTCAAGAGCAGCCTCGAACTTGAGATCCTATTGGCTTAGCTCCTCAGTGCTGAGGTTCCAGGAACACTGTTCATACAGTTTTGTCCAAGATTTTTGACTTTAAGAAACACTGTCCTTTATACTGTGGTTATTTCCCATTAATGCGTTTGTGTGTGTCCTCTTGATCTATTTCTGTTCTCTCTCTGTTTCTGTTAATGATCCTGGTTGGAGATTTGTCTACTTTATTACCGTATTTGAAGTTCTGCCACTTATATTTACGGATGTTGTTAGAGGACACCTCGCAGGCTTTAGTTCTCTCTTGCTACTATGTGGGCTCATGGGAATGGAACTCAGGTTGCCAGGCTTGGTGGGCAGGTCCCTTACCGGCAGAGCTACCTCGCTTCCTCCAGATGCTCTATGTTTTGTGCCTCTTTTTGTATTTGCTATTTACTCTCCCAGCTTCACTTCATTGTTTTCTGGGTGTGGTGAGTTGACTGCCTGGCTCGTTTTGTCATTTCCTTTGTGTGATACCTTAAGGACGATTTCCCTGGAGTGACTCAGCATTCCTTCTAGAGCATCGCTTTTGTTACTACTTGTTTGCTTTTGTTGCTTGCTTTGGTTGTGGTGCCAGGTTGGACCTCAGGGACCATGGAAAAGCTCCGTCACTGAATTTTGCACTAGCTCTGATAGTTCCCCAATATTTCTAATTGCATATTGTTACAGATCTTGCTTTCTCAGTTGCCTTGGGAGTAATTCAGGAGAAAAGCCCAAAATGTCAAAGTTTTGTTTCCTTCTGCTTTACTCTGTCATAGCTGAGAAGAGCGGCTTGAACATTTTCCACCTTTGGTATTGTTCTTGAGACTCTTCTCTGTAGTGTAATATTGAATAGTGCTGATCAGAACATCAGATTATGATCTTACTTGAATGAAGAGTCTTGACCAATGTCACTAGATAAGATGAGATTTTACTGCATTAGAGTGAGGCCCAGTGATACCAAACTTCCCTCCAATTCAGTTAGTGAGTGGACACAGCCATAAACCCAGAGACGCCCATAGTTAAAAGTAGCTTGTAAAGAGGGAAGGAAAGATTAGAGTAAGTTGTTACAGGAAGGCCAAGACTTAAAGTATTTATATTGCTATTAAATTTGTGGTACATCCCATTATAATTATATCAAATTATTTCACTTAATATTTAATTATAGGAATTGAAGTTAATATTTGATTATAGTTTTTTAACTAAAAAACTTCTATCCATTTTATTTAAATAATGGCCTTCTGTATTTAAATTTCTCTCCATTTTTATGCTTTTACAACAAAGGAGAAGACTGTTGCCTCTCTATGATAAGATACATAAAATATTAATCATATAACATGAAGGGTGTGGCTGAATACAATGTTACCATCTCTCAATGAATTTCTTTTAAAAAACTATTTCCAGATAAGGTCATATTCTGGAGTCCTAGGTGGATGAGAATGCCTATATTTGTTAGAGCTGGTATTCAGTTTTTGGATGGTTTGTAATTAATGCTTCGTTAATGTTTCTTAATTTTCTGGTTTCCTTGCATTTATGCAATCAAGCATTCTGTTTCATCTTGTTTGTATCCAACAAGGGGTCATTCCATAGACTTTAAATATCCATAATGCCTTCCAAATATAAAACTTGATAATGAGGATGACCGTAGCCATGATAGTGATGGCAAGATAGATGCATAGAGAAAAGGGTGAGCAAATTTATCCCATATGCTATACACATAATGAAACTGCTAACATTTTCTCAGTCTTACTGTGTAGTGGGCACCATGTTAATTGCTGTATATATGCGCCCCAGTTTCTTTTCTATTGCTTTGATAAAATAGCTTAGAAAAAGCAGCTTAGAGGGAAAAGGATTAATTTTACCTGACAGTTCCTGGTTAGAGTCCAGCCTTATGGGGAAGTCAGAGCAGCAGGAGCTTGAAGTAGCCAGTCATCCTGCCATCCATAGTCAGGACCATACAGATATAACTGCATGCATGGAACTGCTCACTTTATCTATCAGTTCAGGACCTGGTCTATGAAATAGTGCAGCTCATACTCAGGGTACCTCTTTTCTCCTCAATTAACCCAATTAAAAAAAAATCCTTCACAGCTCAGTCTGATCTAGAGAATCCCTTATTGAGATTCTATGCCTAATGATTCCAGGGCTAACCATTGCACATATTATTTCAGTAAATCTTTATATGAATCACACACACACACACACACACACACACACACACACACACACATGCACACACACCCCACAATGTTATGGGTACTTAAAGTTTTTCTCTTCTGATAGACAAGAATAACAAGAAGCAGGCTAGTTAAGAAAACTGCAGAAGAGGGAGTGGAAAGATTTTAAGGACCAGAGATTGGGAGACCCAGAGCAAAACAGTTCCTTCTAAACAGGACAGGGCCACTGCATTCATAAACTGACAACATCTGCATTTGTCTGAGTTACAGGCAGTCAATATTTTATCAGTGAGGAGGGAGAAGTCATGAAGCCCCACTCCTAACTGAGACACTGATGACAACTGATAGCTTCCGGGACGTGGAGAGTCTGTTTACCTTTTAAGGTATGGAGGGGAAACCAGGAAAGGGGATAACATTTGAAATGCAAACAAAGAAAATATCTAATAAAAAAAAGGGTATGGCCTCAGGTTCACAATGTTTCAATGGATAAGTTAGTCCTACCCCTGTAAGTATATTAGCTTGATGGATTATTTTTTATTTTTTTAAAAGATTTACCCATTTATTTCATGTATCAGACATACCAGAAGAGGGCATCGAATCCCATTACAGATGGTTGTGAGCCACCATGTGGTTGCTGGGAATTGAACTCAGGACCTCTAGAAGAGCAGTCAGTGCTCTTAACCACTGAGCTCTCTCTCCAGCCCAGCTTGAGGGATTATTAAGAAGAAAAGAAGAGGAGGAGAGGAGGGGAACACAAAGCTGTATAGGAGGGACCATTTCTGTTCACACATAAGGCCACATGCTGTAATAGTGGGAGTTAGAACATACACTATGTCTTTTGTGGGCATACAACTAACTCTTTAACAGATGGCAGATGGGATCTGCCGTTTTGCTTCATTTTGGCATTTGCTCAGAGCAGGGCTCCTTGGGGCTGTGGACCCCAGAGCTCTTACAGTGCAGGTGTGTTAGGAGGGGGGCACAGTGTTTCTTTGGATGCCCAGCTGAGTAGTGACAGACAGCTTAGGATAATGATCCTCACACTGTGAATCTGGCAAAGTTTCTCTCAGGCCACTTTGTGGCTTGCACCCTCCAATTCTCTGAGAGAGGAGAGATATAAACAAACGAAATGAATAAAACAGGAGCCTGAGTTCTCATATCTGCTTTGAGGCATTTACATTTTAATGGAGCAGCCTGGGCTCCGTCCCAGACCTATTGATTCATGACATCCAAGGGAGGATTCTGTGAGAATCTTATATTTTATGAGCATACCAGGGGATTCACATGATTTAACACGCTTAGGAAACAACAGGATTCCTAACTTGTGAAATAGCTAACCAGGAGATATTCAGCAAAAGGGTTTTAGGTAAGAGCCAGGTAGAGATGGTAAGAGGAGAACAGGGTAGTAAGGACTGAGGCCCTCCAAAGGTAGCCAGAGATAGATGCTAAATTGTGCTAAAGATGCCTGGTTCCTGCTCTAGGGAGAATGTACAGGAAGCAAGTGTTTGGGGCTTGGATTCCCACACTCCTCCTAGGAGGAGTAGGCTAGACTTGAGATTGCTTATTAAGTAGCAGCCTTAGAGATCAAAGAGTCTATTCCATGTTAGAGAAAGGTACCCTGAGAGAAAATTCTAGCCAGTTCCATTGTCTCTGCCATCATCACATGCAGTCAAGAGGGATGTAGTCTCCCCTTTTTAAAAAAAAGACACTGCTCATTATTTGCTTTTGCACTTCAAGCTGTAACCTAGTGTTCTAACAGAGCATGTAACGGTTTTAAATGAAGGCAACAGGAGAGGCAGGAGAACGGAAAGAGAAAAAAACCCGGGGAACAGATGACAAGATTCGGTTGTTTTCGATTCTCCCAAAATAAACATGATAAAAGTGATCCTAAATCACACTTGCCTTTGAGTAATACTTCTGTGAGACTGTTTTTTTTTTTTAATCTATACTTTGAAGCACGTGTTTGAGATTGGACTTGAAATCGGCTTAATATCAAAGTAGGACATGTTCTCTTTTTACCAGGCTTTACCGTACTCTTTTGTCTGTTTAGATCTCACCAATTTCATTTTTGTGATGCCTTAATCTTTAGGATAGACAGTCCCTTATCTGAATGGAATTCTCCAGAAAAGATTACACTTTTCCTGTTATTTCTTGCTTCTTCGTAACTTCTGCCTTCATGTATTTTTGCATTACTAACATGTTCTGAGTGGCTGCTCAGGGTCAGCCCTGTGAAGGTACTGAGACGTAGGAGCTCTGCCTAGGGGCACTGAGTTGCACACTGAGTGGTCCTGCTGCCCACCCCCAGGTCTCCCTTCTCTCCACTGTCATGGAGCTTGTTACTGTTCTCCTATAAGCTAGAACTCTCTGCTTATGCACACACCTGGTCCTATCCTCTGACCTTTCCTTCCTTCCTTCCTTCCTTCCTTCCTTTCTTTCTTTCTTTCTTTCTTTCTTTCTTTCTTTCTTTCTTTCTTTCTTTCTTTCTTTCTTTCTTTCTTTCTTTCTTTCTCAGTGTCCCTCCCTCCATCCCTTCTTCTCTTTCTTTCTATTGGTTATATTATTTATTTACATTTCAAATGTTGTCTCACTTCCAGGTCTCTCCTCTGCCCTCTGCCGCCTTTGTCCCTATGAGAGTGTTCCTCCACTCATCCTCCCATTCCTGAATTCACCATTCTAGCATCTCTCTATGGGGCATCTGGCCTTCTCAGGACCAAGGACCTCCCCTTCCATTGATGCCAGATAAGGCCATCCTCTGTTACATATGTAGCTGGAGCCATGGGTCGCTCCATGTATACTCTTTGGTTGGTGGTTTAGTCCCTGGGAGCTCTGAGGGGGGTCTGGTTGGTTAATATTGTTGTTCTTCCTATGGGGCTGCAATCCCCTGACCTTTCTAAACCTTGTCCATGCAGGTGGCTCTTCTCCATCCTGCAGTAGCAGTTTATGCGACCTGCTATATACATAAGCATGTAAATATCACACCGCATCTCTTCTCCTTGAAACACAAAGCAGAAACTCCTTGGCCTTTGTTCCCCTTCACTGCCCGACATTCTGTTTTCCTCACCACCAAACCTGTTACAACAGTTTCTCACACCCCAACCCCTCTCCATTTCTTCCCAGAAGCAGCTTACTCCAATCACAGGTTTTTCTTGAGGACTCTTGGAATGGAATTCTGCCAAGTTCAACAACCATTCCCTGACACTGTGAGCTAAAATAAATTCGTCCTTTCTTAAATTGTTTCTGTCCGCTACTCTCTTATGATGAGAGGAAATCCCAGGTGCAGTGTGCCTCTGTGACCTTCCTTTATCACCTCTCATTGGCTCACTGCTTTGGTATGTGATAGTACCCTGCTTCATAGTCAGGAGCCCTGTCTCTCATGGGGTCTCCCTTAAGCTTCCTGTCTAAGTATGTTTGTAGTGAGATGATGAGGAGGACCCATTTCCATATAGGACATTCTAGAACATTCTAGCAGCTTCTAGATGGCCATCTCAACCTCACGACTTCCGGTGTATGCTGTCCCCTGCCTACAAGTGTATAGTCATTCTTTTCTTCTCCTGTTAGGGCCTGTCTTGCTTATGTAGGCTTCAGACTGGACCACAAGACACAGATACAGCATGCTTTCAGTTCATCCAGAGCTCATATTTGTAAAGTCAAATGCCTATAGCACATTTTACATTTCTAACCAAACCCTGTTTGATAGGTTGTCACTGGGCACTTCAGCTCAACATGTTCCCATGGGATGGAATTGTTGTAGGAGACGTTGAGGACAGTCACCATTGAGGGCACTGGATGAGCAGAATCCAGCCATCAATTTCAAGCACTTTGCTTCTTTCAGTACACAGGAACTTAGTTGCTTCAAAACACTGAAATGAACCCCACTTTTCTATCCACAGCCCCCCCAGAAACCTTGTTAAAATCCACTCAATTCAAAGAAGTCCCCCAGAAGCCCTGTGTTATTGTAAATA
Source organism: Montemys delectorum (assembly GCA_019843815.1). Lineage (NCBI taxonomy): Eukaryota > Metazoa > Chordata > Mammalia > Rodentia > Muridae > Montemys > Montemys delectorum. The sequence goes on from JADRCD010227900.1 coordinate 30,099, forward strand.
TAATTTGTGCTAGCCATTTGCGTTACTTACATACAAAGAGCTTAAATTTAAGCAATCTATGCATGAGTTATTTGAACAACTGAACTGCTGAGGGGTAAAATTAAAATAAATGTATTTAAATAAAGGTAGGCCATGTAAGTAAAGAAAAATGTAATTCAAATTCACAGTTTTATGAAACTGTATTATGCATGTGCATTCCACTGCCAAAACAATCTGAAGTGGGCCATAGTTACTTTTTAATGTCTTAAAGAATAGTGATAAAGAGCAGTTAAGCAAATAAAAACTCTTTGGCTTGAGTATATAGGAAAACTCCAAGCTATGGGAATGCAGGGTGACTTAACTCCTGTGTCTTAAGACTAATCTTCCATGTACCAAGGAAATCAGTCAACATTTTACATTACATTTTCCTTTGATAATTTTGGTGTACTGAATAAGATGTTTCTGTACTGTTATTTTTACATTTTCTTGTCTGATTTGATTTTGCCAATGTCACCTATACGTTTTTCACAGTGGATTTTCTCTTTTACTTTTGCTTTTCTATTTTTCGTATATGTCTTTTAATAGAGTTTTTAACCCTAGCATATGCATTTGCTGGTCATCTGTTTAGCTTAGCTGTTACCTTATTTTCTACTTATTCAGTATAAACTTCCCTGTTTCCTCTTCCCATTTCTTCATCAGAATGACCACTTTTGTATTTCTTTCTTCCCAATACTTCTGAAGACATATTACTGAGTAGGTTTTGTAATTTTTGATCACATGAATATTAGCTAAAATTTAGTTATTTCAAATGGTAAACTGAATTACTCCCTTCACCATTCCTGATGGAATCCGGCAGTTCCTCGAAGCCTCTCTCGGCCCTTTATCGGTGTTGCTTTCTGTTTTGCATGGTGGGGGGGGAGCAGGTGTAGCTGAAAGACATGCAAGAGCTTCTTTCACAGACAATCACCCAGAATTCACTACGTTATGATCACCCAGGATTCACCATATTTCAACATTCCCCTGCCTCTGTACCTGCTGCACTATGACACCAATTTTATCGGTGCAATTAGAGGTCTCTACTTCTAATCCTGTTTGCTCTCTGTCTTTCATAGTGTTACTACACCACCTCCTGATGCTGCTCACCACTGCTGAAGTTGATCCACTTATCTATTTTACTGGTAGGTGACAATTTATGCCACAATAAAAAGCTACACTGTATGCTCAGTTCATCAGCCCAAACTGGGCCACTTTTAGTGGTGGTGATGGAGGTGGTGGTTGTGTGTGTGTGTGTGTGTGTGTGTGTGTGTGATTAAAAATATTAAGATATAATACAAAATAATGTCTTTGATCACAGCATTTTCATATACACACACGTCATTATACTTGATTCTTATTAATTTTCTTCTAAAACTCTCGCTTGCTTCTCCCCTTCTTTCCTGCTGGCTATCTTCTTCCCAAATGGTCTCCCTCATCTTCTTTCCTTTAATTAAATTAATTAGTTAATTAATTAATTACTTCTGGTGGGTAACATTGGCTGGCCTGAAACTCACCATGTAGAGCAGACTGGCTCCAACTCATTAAAATCCACTTGTGTCTACCTCCTGGTAAAGACATCATCTTTTGCTTCCACTACACGTGTATTACATTATTCTCTTTTCTCATTCCTCTTGTTGAAAAAAATCTCTGTAGTCCTCTCTTCTCTCTTCCTCCCCTTTCTACTTTCAAGGCCGCCCCACCCCTTGGCCCCACCCCTTGCCCCCCCACCCGTGTAGGAATATGCACAGAATGCATGTGGAGGTAGGTCAGAGGACAAGTTAAAGGGAGTGGTTCTCTCTCTTCACCATGTGAATCTGAGCTTGTTGTCAGCCTTGGGTGACAAGTTCTCTTATTTGTTGACTCATCTCTTCAGTCCCTAAATTAATTTTTGTAGGTCAGATGTGTCTAGAAATTCATCCATTTCCTCTACATTTTCAACTTTTTCTAAAATATTAGTTTTCAAAACACCCATTAAGAACCCTCTGGAGTTCACTGGAAGAAAAACAAGTCAAAATGAATGGAGAGAAAAAGACAACTAGAGAGGTATGCTATGGCAGAGAAGACAGAAAAGTGAAAGAATTGAAAAGATGATGACAGAAAAGGAAAAACCAAACAAAGATTTCTTAATAATAAGGCATTTCAAAACTATCAGATAAATATAAAGTTGAATGAAATTTTTTTGAAACGTGAAGTTTAAAGCCAATAAAGCAATGTCAAAATGCTACTGAAAGCGGAGTAAAAGGAAAGAGAGGGATGGGTGAATTAAAGGGAGATAAAAATAATTAAGCAATTTAAACAATATGGTAAATTAAAAATATCATTTTAAAAGCATAGTAAAGGGAGTGGCCAAAGACATAGAACAAAAAAGAGCTTATTTCTAATTTGTAGGAAATTGGAGCCTGGCAGTTTATATCAGACAAGGAAGCCATTTGAACTTGTGGACTCTTGTCTTTCAGTGGTTTATACTTTATTGAATATGTTTTGGACAAGTATATGTTGCCTACCAGAGCTTCCTTCCCTTCCTTGGGCACATGGGTGCTGTTCTGGACACTCTCCTTTGTGTAGTGTGTGACCTTCTTCATCTTACAGTGAGCTTTGTCAGCATCTGAAGGTGAGATGGTTTTTCCCAGTGCTGAGCAGGACCCTCCTGTCCTCTTCACTTCTCAGCTTGTCACTGCCTGACCCTCCTAGGCTCAACTGGCACCAGGTTGTGATTATCCTGACATCGTGGTAGATTAAACTTTAGCCTGCTTTCTTGTGGCTGCTGTCAACCGTGCCCCGCAAAACCTACAGGAGCTCAGTGTCACACAATAGACTCAAAAATGCCACCCAGTTCCTGCTTTTCAAGTCATAGCGACAAAGCAGATCTTCTGTTCAACTGCCAGCTTATCACCAGAGAATTATTACCATCTCTCCAAACCCACAGTTGAGTTTTGAGGCTTCAGGGGTGGGGGTTAGGTTGGCTTTGTGCTGAGATCTAGACTGACAGATTCTTTTTATCAGTCCTACATGGCTTGCCTTTTGGAAGAGCGTTCCCCTTCTCCATTTGCAGTGAGCCACACAGCTGCAACCACGCTCAGCGTGGCTTCTTTTTCTCTGTGTCATCTGTCCTTCACTCAACTCTCTCAGGCATCCTCTCTGTGCTTTTGTGAACCCTGGAAGCACTTCTCGTCCTTCTCACTTTGCAGCTCTGTCTAGTCTCCCCTGTCTGACTGCTCTTCAGTAGTCACAAGTACAACTTCTATTTGCCATCTTACCCAGAACGTACTACTAACCTAAGAGCATTTGTAGGCTGTGAGATATGGCTCAGTGCTAGACAGCACACCCAGAACTGTCAAAATCCTGGGATAGGTTCCATCACCACAGGGGAAAATATTTTATTGTTATTATTATTTTTTAACCACAACTCCCAAAAGCATTGGAAGAGATGGCAGAATTATCATTAAACAGATAGAAGCCACTTAGGGATATGACTTTTTATTTTAAAACATCCGATATTTTCACATTCCATACTCTCATAGTCTAGAAAATATGACACAAATCTAGGACTCAATCAGTACATTTTTAGTCTCATTCAATATTGAACCAAAGAAAACATGTCTGACAATCATTTTTTATTTTATTTTATTTTATTTTTATTTTTTGCCAAGTGAGATGTCTTATTGACATCCCACCAAATGAAGGTGTAAAGCAGCAAAGCTATTTGTGCAGTGAAAGCAGAAAGATCCAAGCAGTGATTTCAAAGCATGGAGTGGATTTGCTTGCTTTATTGTCTTCTGAATATAATGCCAAGTAACACTGAAATTAATGAGAAACATAAATGACTGATCTCAAAGGCACTTGGCTGGTCAAGCTAAAATACAAAGCCTCAATATTGTGATTCAGAAGATAGATAAAAAAAGCTGCAATATAGGCTATTTTATTCATTTTATAATATATTCTTTAAATTTTCTATTTATTGTTTATAAGATCATCCTGGGATATTATGGAGTCTTTATTGTGCTCAGTGGTCTAGTGAGAGAAATTCGGGGAATGAGTTCTGGGCTTATTCTCTGCTGTTCCAGCATTTAAATAGTCTATGAAATACTGGTGGGTGACTGGCTTTAATCTAGAAGCCTTCATAGCTCATTCTGTGGGTGTCTGCCTCTGCATACACCACCTCAGATCTTCATGTTACATCATCTTCTCTCTTCCAGCTTTAAAAATATTTCAACAAAAAACCATTAGATAATATTCATTTCAAAGCCGAACAATCCATGTGGATGGAGTTGCTTCTAATTCCTCCTCTTAGTAGTTGCTTGGCACAGGATGAATATTTTTTTTCCTATTCTTTCCTCAGTGGACACCATGGTTGCCATTACATTTGGGGCATAAGTAACCCCTTTGCCTATGTGTTTATAATCATGCACATGAAAGTTATTGATGAACTATAATGTAGTATTTAAAAAATAATAATCTTGTCTATGTTAATAGTATTAGCATATTACATTGCCAACATTATTATATTCTATAAATAATGAGAATGAGAACCAATCTCTCTCTCTCTCTCTCTCTCTCTCTCTCTCTCTCCAGTTCTACTGGAAACGAAAATACTTTTCAAGAAAAGTTACCTAGCAATCACTTTGAGTACTTTTGCCTTAAGTATTTGATGGGAGAGAGTGATGAGAATGATTTTGATTAAAGTATTTATATGAAAACTTAAAAAAATAAATAAGGTAAATAAATACAAAGTATTTGATGCCATTTTTTAGTACCAGGTTAAGTAGTATATTGAAATTTTCATTTAAAATTACTTACTAATACTATATAGAAGTACAGTTGGTGACTTCATATACTAGTTGATATTCTGACGCCAGCTGACATGGAGATATGGGGCACTGTGACATTTTAAAGAGGATGAGCTCTGGGTGCTTTTGGTCATGCTAGGAAAAGTGATGTATCTCGATCCTTGTAATAGCCTGGAGGTTGGCAAACATTCTTTAGAGGAACTTGATACATTGTGTAGAAACTGATTGCTTGAGTAGAGTGTTGTACATTCTTTATTATTATTATTTTCACTTAATTTTTAAAGTGCATGTGGGTGTTTTGCCCACATGTACATGCAATGTCTGCAGAGGCCAGAAGAGGGTATCAGTTCTCCTGGAACTGGAGTCATAGATAACTGTGAGCCTCCTCATGAATGTTAGGAATTGAACACTGGTCCTCCAGGAGAGTAGCCAGTGCTCTTAACTGATGAACCATCTCTCATTTTTTATTATTTGAATACTCATGGATGTCACCTTTCAGGTATCCTCTCCAATACTTGAAATTGGCCCCACACCAGCTCTCTCTTTAAAAATGCATAGAATCAGACGATGAATTGTGTTGGGACAGGAATACAGGAAGACTAAGTGTTCCTTAGACCTCTCTCCCAATCAAAAATGTAACAAATGATTTGTCCTATGTCCAAAATTTTTATGCAAGTGTACTGGCTAGTTTTGTGTGTCAACTTGACACAGGCTGCAGTTATCACAGAGAAGGGAGTTTCAGTTGGGGAAGTACCTCCATAAGATCCAGCTGTGGGGCATTTTCTCAATTAGTGATCAAAGGGGTAGAGCCCCTTGTGGGTGGTGCCATCCCTGGGCTGAAAGTCTTGGGTTCTATAAGAGAGCAGGCTGAGCAAGCCAGGGGAAGCAAGCCAGTAAGGAACATCCCTCCTTGGCCCCTGCACCAGCTCCTGCTTCCTGACCTGCTTGAGTTCCAGTCCTGACTTCCTCTAGTGATCAACAGCCATGTGGAAGTAAGCCGAATAAACCCTTTCCTCCCCAACTTGCTTCACGGTCATGATGTTTGTGCAGGAATAGAAACCCTGACTAAGACAGCAAGCTAAGGCTTTTTGAATTAGAATATATTTTTAGGGTATTAATTTATAATTTTTATACCTTGATTCTACCACAAATGGTGATCCCCAGAAAGGCGCCTCAGCGGAGGAAATAAGGAGGTACAGGAGATGCTTTGGAATGAACACTCAAGAAAAGGCAGAGGAAAACCAAATAAAAACCATTCTAGATAAACAAAACCCGGACTTGTCAGTGAAGAGGAGAGATAGCAGTCAGTCCGGCTTAGTTGTTTCAACAGAGTGGTCCCAACCTGGGCTGGGGGAGTTTAGAGGCAGAATAGTCTTCAAGCTATCTGATGATTGATAATGTTGAATCCTTCACGTTAATATATTATACTTCTTAATTTCTGCTAGGAATATTTGAGTTTTTACTACTATAAAATTAACTTATATATAATTAAACTTTAAGTAATTTTATTTTATTTTAAAAATTATTACTATGTGATAATACTATGAAAGAGTTTCATTCTTGGAATCCATACATGCATATAACATACTTCAATCACTTCAAGTACTTTTGCCTTAAGTATTTGATGAGAGAGGGTGATGAGGGTGATTTTGACTAAAGTTTACATATGAAAATTAAAAGAAAATAAGTAAGGTAAATAACACAAAGTATTTGATGTCATTTTTAGCACTAAGTTAAGTAGTATATTGAAAATTTCATTTAAAATGATTTACTGATTCTGTAGAGGAGTACAGTTGGTGGTTTTATATAACAGTTGATATTCTGACACCTTCCTGATGTCACGTATGTGTATAGTAGATTTTTTGGTAAAAGTTTTAGAATTTTTGTGTTCCATGATCTTATTGGCTATCATGGAAGAGAATTTTAGTTGTTTCAAATCTATATAGCTTTTACTTTTTTTGGTGCCTGGTTTCAGTGGCTTGGATCTGCAGCATGAGAAGAATTATAAAAGTTGAGGGTAAAACTAGCCTTTCTTTTCCTTACCTGATCAAATAGAACCCAGTCTTTTATTAAATAGAATCTTAGTGAAATATTGTAAGCAAATTAAAATCAGAGAGCAGCAACATGTAAATTGTGCGTGAAGGGTGAGTTGTTTAGTCAAAGCCATATATAGTAATACACTGCCCACCATTATTTTGTTAGCGACAGAGGACCTATATAACTCTGTCCTTAGAAAAGCACATAACAAGTCATAAGGCATCTTAGACTGTGTAAGGATGGCTTATTATGGTCCCACCATAGCAGCAATCACCACTGGTTGCATTTTT
>JADRCD010227901.1:0-61948 GCA_019843815.1 Montemys delectorum
GGGGAGGGGAGGGGAGGGGAGGGGAGGGGAGGGGAGGGGAGGAGAGGAGAGGAGTCCTTTCTAGCACCTGGCAGACAATGGCAGCAGGTGATGAGGTAAGCTGTTGCTAGGTTCCTGTTGGGAGGAGCCTTGCAGAATAGTCTGTAACCATCTGTGTGGATGGTTCCCACCGATTATCAGACAGAGCTACCTTTCCTCTCCATGCACACAGCCCTGGACACCACCACCACTACTATCACCACCACCTCCTTCACCACCACAACCTCCACCACCACCACCATCACCACCACCACCACCACCACCACCACCACCACCATCACCACCACCACCACCACTGCCCCGGCCCGCGGGGCGAGTAATTAACCAGGGTCCGAAGGGGACGAAGCCTGAAAGAGATGGTCGAGAGAGAGGAACGAGGCCAAGCAAAAAACGGTTGTCAAAGCCTCACTTTACTTCAGAAGGGCAGGACAATTATACTTGTAGAGCAAGGAAGCGTTAAGAGGAAGTGGGGCGGGGGGTGTACACCTGGCTTCACACCTGGCCGGAGCGGAAGCGTTGACAAAACATTTTATGGTTTTTCCGAGAACACTCCATGGTTCCTCGGAGAATAGACTGTTACTCAGATAAGGTCAAATTCTCAGGGACAATCAGGGACACTCTGACCCTGACACACCACCACCACCACCATCACCATCACCACCACCACCACCACCACCACCACCACCACCACCACCACCCATCTATCTTCTTCTCACCATAACCACTCCACCTCACCTTCTCATTCCTTCCCTCCCTTTCCTCCTCCACCATTACCACTATCACCCCCAGCCCTTCTTTTTGCTTCCTCTTCTTCTTCCTCCCCTTTCACCTCTATATTTATTGGTGGAAACAAATGAAGAGAAGGAGAGGCATGTGAGAACCTTATGAGCTGGACTGCCCTAAAGTATGCAGCGTGGGAATGTTTCGGGGATGCAAATGCAGAAATTCTCTGTTTTAAAGCCCTGCTTCTTCTCTATTGTAGCCCACAGCTGTCAGGATATGGTGGTGTTTCCTGAGTGAAGAAAAACAAAATGAAACAAAAGAGAAAAGAAGATAAAAAGGCCCCCCTTCTGTTATTTGGATCCACATCCAATAATCCCTACTTCCTCCTCCTTTACAAAGAACTGATTCAGTATGCATGATGCCTGCCACAGCACAGGTGTCTGCAATTGTGAGGCAGTTCCCACTGATGTGGGTTCACGAGCCCTCTGTATTGACCGTCCATGTGTGTTTACTGGGATGCGTCATTCTTCCAGAAGATGACCTTGCAGTTCAGACAGTGAAGCACGATTGCGTTGCCACTTGAGTTTCCTGGTTTCCTCATTTCTTCTGCATTCCCCGCTTGGGGGAGGTCCCAACATGTAGTATCCTGTGGAGAGGTGAGTGCCAGCATCTGGCAGGGCAGTGAGATGCTGGATGCTTTCTCAGCCAACTAGATCAGCATATCAAACAGCCTGTTCTGTTGCTGAAACAAACAGATTCCTGCTAAAAATCCCATTTTCTTTCTCATCATGTTGGCAGTGATCAGCACCAGGTTATTGCTTTCCTTGTTGGTGACTTCTTAGGTCCTCTTCCACATAGACAGGCAGACTACTCGTTTTATGTGAAAATGTGATAATAATTATCCTAATCTTCAAATTTGTACAAAAGAAACTCAGACCACACTTTATTCCTCCTATGGTAGGAGATGAATATTTTCTTTTTTGGCCTAGTTAGACCCTTTTTGAATTTGGTTAGTTGTGAACATTCAATTCTTTTAAACGTATTTTAAAAGTTTTTCATTTTTGTTATCATCTGTGTTTTTGTGGTATATGTGTGTGCTCACATCCATGCACATGTATGCACGCACATGGATGCACATGGCATAGCCCACATGAAGTCTTAAGACAACCTTGCACAGTCAGGGCTCCTTTTCCTCATTTAAATGGTTCCAGGAATCAAACTCAGGCTGTTAGGATTGTGTTTCCCTTACCTGCTGTGCCATCTTGCCAGCCTAAGGACACACTGAAATTTTCACTAGCTTATTTGACTAGACAATGATCTGTGAGTTAGGCAGCACCAGATGTGAACTGCTCCACAGGAGCTGGAGGTAGGGTTCAGGGAGGAAACTTGTATAACGTTTTTACAGAGCCAATACAAAGACATTGTGTTTGTTTGGTTAGAGTAGAAGGTCTCTAATTGGAGTTAGCTGCTGTTTTCTGAATGACTAAGGGCAAGTTTTTTGTTTGTTTGTTTTTGTTTTGCTTTGTTTTGTTTTAATGTACATTTAGGTTTGGTTTGCTTATGTAGGAACTCAGGTTTTCAAGCATAAGCCCCTTCACTTATTTCCCAAACATTGTTTGGGTTGGCAGGATAACTAAGACAGTAAGGGCATTTGCTGACATACCCAATGATCTTAGTTTGGTCTCTAGGTCTTTCAGGGTAGAAGAGGAGAACTGACTCCCACAAGTTATCCTCTGATCTTCACAAGAGCATTGTAATGTGAACACCACACACACACACACACACACACACACACACACCAAATAATAAATACATAAGTAAATAAATAAATGTAAATGAAACCTCCTTTCACATAGTATTAACAGTCCATATTTGCTGTTCTCTGGTTATCTATTTCTCTTTCTAATTACTACTTGAGTTTGGTTACTATATCTTTTTAACTATTTTATTATTTTACTGTCAGAATTGCATGTATCATTGTCCCATCATATGCTCAAAAAAAGCATTAGCTGAAACTAGTAGGTAAACTCATTAAAGACTTTAATGGATCATTAAATCTGAAGTGCAGGAGCTGTGAACCTTTGCAGGAAGGGAAGGTAGATGAAAGGATCTGTGTTATCTTTAACATGATGAGCCTCTGAACCAGCCCTTCCTTATGAGCAGACGATGTCAGCATGTGTGCTAATTTATGTTAACTCATGAATCATCTCTGAAGTCATCATGTTCCAAGTAAAAGCTACTGTGTAATGATAAGGGAAACTAGACAGGCCGGGACCTAGAATGTACATAGGTAATCCTGACTAGCCCCAGAGCTTCTGGAAAGGTCTTCCTATTATAGCAATAATACTTAGGATTCTCCAAAAAAAGAAATCTACTTTTCCTAAGATAGCCAGTGTCCCTGAAGCCCTTCAGGAGTAGTCAGAAGCTGGGCATAAGCCAAAATTACTTGATGATTTTTTTTTTTAGAACTTCCTAAATTTCCTTTATATACATACATACATTCCCCCCCCACACCAAGTAAATAAATAAATAAATAAATAAATAAAGTAAATGAACCCCCCTTCACCTAGTGTCAATGCTCCATATGTACTGTCCTCTTGTATTTAGGTATGTTCAGGTGACCATTACATACCTGCATCATACTATATCGCAATGCCTTCATCAATAGCCAGGAGCCTCCCGGCCCTGAGCAAGTTGAGAGGAGACACAGAGTAGCACTCTGGTTCCAGTCCTTTAACTATATTGAAAGGCTGATGGTAACTTTTAAAAAATCTTTAAAACTTCCTTGCTTTTTCTGAGGGTAAAAAGCTGCTGGCTTAGGTGACTGATACTCATAGCCTAACAGCGGGAGGCTGAGGGGGGAGTTAAATAATGTGGCCTTTGTTCTATCTCAGCAGGAACAGCCAGGCTCTAACTTTAAGCCTACTAGTAGAAGTTGAAGGAATAAAAAGGAACACTTTGAAAAGTGATGATAGCCTTAATTATTAAGTTGTAAAAAACGTTTCCTATGAAAGCTCTCTAAGAAAAGGGGGAAAACAGAATGAATAAAAGGGGGGTGGGGGATAAGGGAAAATTCTTCTCCTCTTTGTGTAAGAAGTGTTCTGTCCAAAAAAGTTCTCTTCAGCTCAGTTCTGACCCTTCTCTTTGTCCTCAGCACATATACATCTTTCAGAATACATGATTACATGATAAAAAGTTCATCACAAGTTTACACAAATTCAAATTATTAATCGAATAAGAAGTTTACAACAGAGAATGCTTACATCCATATCCATTAGGAGTAATTATCTGGCTAAACATCCATCACCTGTCACAGCTTCACAGGGTCATTGAAAGTTAAAAACCATAACTAAATTATTAGTGAAGTTTTGTATAGATAAGCCCAGTCAATATTTTATCTTCTGTCCTAGCACCTACAATAAATCGTTAGTTCCCTTTTTATGACCTTTGGTTATAAAGGAACTTGCTCTGAGTAGTAGAAAGTCTGGTTACTATCTAGAAGCAACTAACTAGTGACACATGGGAGACTGGCAGAGTTCTCATTGCAGTTTTGACTATCAGACGAGACCTAATAACAATCCTACTATAAAAGAGCTTAATAAATACTGATATAACTTTAGGAATTCTTATAGGATCATCATAAAGAATTAAGAAGTCACCTGTTTGTTTATCTAGCCTCACTACAGACAGTACATTTTCATAGATCTGCAGAGATCTGCTCAAAAGGGTGGGCCAATACCCTTTATTAACAATAAACCATATCAACAATAGTGATTGTTATATATGTTTAATAATAAGAGAAGCATATTAATAGTAGGAATCTTTTCTAAAATGATTTTCTCCTGGGCCTTGCCTCTCGAAGTTCCATCGTAGGTGTTAATCTATGGCAGTCATCTCAGGAAGATCACCTTCTAGTTATTAAGCTTGTCTTATGATGGCTTTTGACAGGAGGGTGACTCCAGAAGAAGACATTTTGAGAAAGGTCCATAGCTGTTATTGTAGGGCATTTCTATAATTATTCCTAGTTATTAAGTTGCTATGTGCTTAATGTACAGATTGACATTTTTGCAATTGTGTATGTGTGTGTATAAGATAATACATGTATATTTCGGATTGGATATTATCTAGAGTCTCAGGCATCTAGTTCCTCTTGACTGAATGCTTTCTCTCCAAAAGCATGCTCAAACTTCAGTACTTAAGCTTTGTTCAGTTTTCCCATCAGCCACAGCTTCCTTATTCCCTACTTTGAGCTAATGACCCTTGACTCTAACTGCTCAACTAGCCTTAGCTTTTCTTCTTCATCTAACTCATGAAATTAATCATTGAAAATCCCCAAGGTCTGTCTGTCTCCCTCCCTCTTCTCTCTCTCTCTCTCTCTCTCTCTCTCTCTCTCTCTCTCTCTCACTGTTCCTATTTTAGAAAGAAAATTTCACACTTAGCTCTATAGATAGAAATGTATGCTTTAACTTATAGTTCCTACTTTCTTGATTTGCCATGCTAATATCCTGAAAACCTACTAAACATATTTCAAATATTCTTTCCTCTTCCTCATATCGCCACCACCTTTGCTTCAGCTATCATGACTTCTTACCCAAGAAAGGCCACAAGAATGGCTCTTACACACTGCTTCTGTTTTCTTTGGATCCTCTCTACTGCTTGGTCCATGCTGCAGTCAGAGCTTGCTTCTCTGAAATGCAAACTAGTCTCCCACCACACCACTGGGAACACATCTGATTTCTTAAATGCAAAATGCATTCTTTCATTTTTCTACTTAAAATATCCAGTAATTCTAAGGTGGGAATAATAAAGCCAAAAATGAGTCAAAGTCCATAGTAGTCTGGTCCACCTTGCTCCCTAGTTCTACCTTACTCACGCCCATTTCTTCAGCATTCACACATTTGCCGAGCTCCTCCTCTCCTGTGACTGGGCCTTTGCCTCTGCTTTTCTCCTACCTAAGATGCTCTTCTCTCTCCTACCACCCAATAAACTGGATTTCCCCTTCAAATTCCATCCTAACCTCCACAGCCAAGAGTTCTCCACTGCCATACTACTCCATGAATGTGTATTTACAGCTCCAGTCATTATCCCAGTTTCAGACTTGCTTAATCGGTCTTTTCTTCTGAGCTGTAAGCTCTTTAAGGACAGGAACCATGTCCTGTTGGGCTCACCAAGTTTTCTTTAGAATTTGGCACAATGATCTTCATTATACTCTCTTGTTAAATTTCATTGAGACACGATAGACATATTAGCAGCGTGTATTAATACTGGAGAGGTTTTACTGATTGATTAAAATATTCAAAAAGAAACATACAGGTTTAACATGATTGAAATAAATATTATCTGTCTCAAACACTGTTATAGACCATCTGTGGGAGGGTGAGTATATTTACACTCTTAGAAACATCTGAGATACTGTATATTTGGAAAGTGTATTAGTAAGTGTTTTGTAGAAGAACAGAACTGGTGCAGTGAATCTATGTAGAGAAAGGATAGCTTACAGGCTGTGGTCCATCTAGTCCAACATGGATGACTACTAATGGGACGCCCAAGAATCCTGTAGTTGTTCAGTCTATGAGGTTGGATATCTCAGCTGCACTATAATCCTGAAGAAGTAGGTACTAATGCCAGTGATAGAATAAACTTGTTAAATATATTTACCATTTATTTTTAAACATTTTTTAATGATTTATTTATTCTTATTTTATGTGCATCTGTGTTTTTCCCACATAAGTTTGTATGAGGGTGTCAGATCACCTGGAACTGGAGTTACTGACAGTTGTGAACTGACACATGGGTGGTAGGAACTGAACCCAAGTCTGCTGAAAAAGCAGCTAGTGATTTTAACTGCTGAGACACCTCTGCAGCTCCAAACACCCTCCTATCTCCCTCCATTGGCACATACCAGGAATAACTCCTCCCATCTTAGTATGATGGTGTGATCCTTAGTATGATGGTGATTCCAGGATTTGGAAGGGAACAGATTCCCTCCTTACAATCATAAGGAATTTTGCTTGTGTCTTTTCACAGGACTAGCCTAGGTCTATTTGGGTCCTTGCCAGGAATGCCTGATACCATCACACTGATCAAGAAGATATCCTGCTTCTTGCTGACAGATCACAGATGGAGGAGGCAGAGGAGATGCCACCCCTGATGAAACAAGATACTCTGGAAGGACTTCCGTGGCCTGGAGGCTGTTGCACAGGTCACGTGACCTTCACAGGCTTTCCTTCCCTCTACTCTTATGGCTGTTTTTGTTATTCTTCATTCTAACTTTGCTACTGCCCAGCCTCTTCCTAACTCTCCCAATACCCACTACTGTAGATTCCTTGCTAGGGAGACATACTACAGATACAACAGAATCATAGGATTGTCCTTGTGAAGGATGCTGGACCAGGACTGAGAGTCCTCTAACTCGATGATTTCATCTCCACCACCCCCAATCCTTTCTTCTGTTTTCCTTACGGAAATACAGCAACTCTGTGCAGGAGGCCTCCAAGTATGGAGGTTGCAGACATTGTGAATGCCAAATTGAATCCACCAGCCATGTTGACCCCATGCTCACCGATCTTAAAATTTATTTTCAGCTTTCCATCAACAATCCCTGGGACAAATGAGAGTCCTGCATAAGCTCTACCCTAGTGGAATTGCTAAATACCCTGTAGCTGACATCTATGTCTCTTGCCAGCTTGTTCCTGCCTCATTGGTTCTTACCCATGTTAACATTCTTTGATAGGAAAATCAAACTTAGAAGGAAGTCTGAGCTACTCTCTTCTGGCTACAATACATTCGATATACAGCTGGCCTCTTTCCCCAACCACTCATTTCAACTCCTCTCAATGCTTCTCCTGTACTTTCTTCCCCCAGCTGCTATTGGCAGTTGTTGCCCATTAACATCTCACTTCATGAACCTCATAGAGCCTGATCCATACAAGAGTGGCAAAACATTCCTCTCCTCAATCTACCTCTCCCCTTTGCCTTATTGGACCCTCATTAAGATTCCATCCTACATTTTCCAGTAACATTATTATTACCAAGCCAATATGTGTTATACCCTCCCCCTTCTCTGGTGCAATAACCCTACCAATTCCTGCATTAAACTCACTCTTCCAGGTTCCCCTGGTTTATCTCTCAGAGGCTGAAGAAACTATCCTGATCCACAGCTGGTAGGAGACAGAAAAAAGAGGTGAGATCTTCATCCCTCTACTGTAGACTAGACAACAGCATTCAGAACAAGTTTGAGCAAGTGATGGCTTCTACTACCGACAGGCTTGAGGCCCTCCAATGACAGATCACATCCCTAGCAGAGGTTGTCCTCCAGTGCTGGAGAGATATGGACTTAATGACTGCCAAGTGGAGGGATTTGCATTGTGTTAAGGAATGTTGCTTTTATGTCTATGAATCTGGGCTGGTGAAACAGGACATAGATATGCTCAAAAATCTACAGCGAGATCTCCAAGCATGCTAAATGCTCAACCCCCCACCCTGGGGTACTCAAACCTCTCATAGCTTGGCTTCATCCCCTTCTTGGCCCTGTACTGGTCATTGGAGCCATATTCCTCTTGGCACTCTGACTCATTCAATTTCTAAAACAGCAGACGAGGAAGATAAATAGCATTGCAAATCTCACTGCCAATTGTGTTCTGGTTCAATACCAAACCATTCCCAATATAGAGGCTATGGACTATGATTACACTTCCCCTTTATAGAACAAAAAAGGGAATGATGTAGGGCAAGTGCAACTGGGGAATGAGTCAGGAACAACAGCGAGATCGAGAAGTATCCAAACCCTGAAAATCTTGTCTTGAGTAGGGACCGTTCCCTCTCTATTCTCAGTCTGCATGTCCTGGTACTGTTGGCCAAATTATAGGTTTAAGCACTGGTATCCCTTTTCATGCAAATAAAACATTCTCAGCCTCTTAGTCCCAGCCAATAATGTACACTCATCTCGAAAACCACTCCCCAATAAAGAGAGACACTGTTTTATGGAAAGGTAAGAGAGCTGTTTCGTTGACTATCATCTAGAAGAGCTGTTTTGCTTTCCCACATAAAGAAGAGTGGCACCACTGAAAACCACCTTGGAGAAGTGTTCCCTACCCCCATTCTGCCACAGTGAATATCTAGTGAACTTCTCCACCTGCACAAACTTTGTTCCCTTCATTCTGGCACTGACCAGTGCCTGACTCCTAAAAGGGAGAAGCAGAGCCAGATCCATAGTAGGCAAAGAGCAAAAGTTTCCTTCCGCCGTGTTCTTTATATAGCAGCTGCCAGAGGTGTGGCCCAGATGGAGGTGGATCACCCTATCTCAAAAGGGCTTGATTAAATGTGGATTTTCCAACTTCAAGTGATTTATTTAAAAAAATTCTTCACAGACACTTGGGTTCTAGTTAATTCTTGATGTAGTGAAACTGACAACCAAGAACAGCCAACACAGATGGTATTTAGACACATAAAACTTAATTTTTTTTTTTTTTTTGGTTTTTTAAGACAGGGTTTCTCTGTCTTGTCCTGGCTATCCTGGTACTCACTCTGTAGACCAGGCTGGCCTCAAACTCAGAAATCCACTTGCCTTTGCCTCCCAAGCGCTGGGATTAAAGGTGTTCGCTACCACTGCCTGGCAAAACTTAATTTTTTTAAATTAGGAAAATATTATATTTATCTGTCAAGGCATTTTTGTGGTTGTTCTTGTGCAACACAACATGCAAGAGGAGGTCAGAGGACAACTTGTGGAAGGTGTTACTCTTGGGAATTGAACTCTGGTCATAAGACTTGGTGGCAAGTGCTTTTATCTGCTGAGCTATCTTGCTGACCGTCAGACATGTTTTTACATACATCAGATCATTTTACATCGTAATCGTCTCAGAGCCTGATGATGTGTTTAGAAGGATCAGTTGTGCAGAATAGTAGATTTACTCAAGACAGCGAGGGAGCAGGTTGAGATTTAAAGCCAGCTCTATTCAGCTCTGAGGCAAGGCCATGATATATATTGCATACGCAAATTTGAGGAAATGCTTTCCTATTCCTGAGTATGAGTTATGTCATCTATAAAATTATATCTAATGAGGTTATTAAATGATTCATTGAGTTTAAGATATGTAATTATAATTATTTCTGTTTACTACATAGTAAACAGAAGGTTTCCCCCTATTTTCGCTCTTGTATCTTCCTCTAAGGAAATCTGCATGCTTTTTTTTTTTTAAGATTTATTTATTATATGTAAGTACACTGTAGCTGTCTTCAGACACACCAGAAGAGGGCATCAGATCTCATTACAGATGGTTGTGAGCCACCATGTGGTTGCTGGGATTTGAACTCAGGAGCTTCAGAAGAACAGTCAGTGCTTTTAACCACTGAGCCATCTCTCCAGCCCAGGAAATCTGCATGTTTTAAAAGACATATCAAAGTGATTCTTATCCCTCCCAATGGAAAATGTGTCTTAATAGTGAACTATAACTGAATGAGAGCAAGCATAAAAGGAGAGAAGGGCATTGTGTCAATCAAGGATGTTAGGACATACAGATTAGTGTCATACATATTTGTGTGTATGTGTATGTCATGTGTTGAGTAGGAAGTGGGAGGGCCTGAACAGTGGGTCAGATCCCCGGGATCTTAAGTTACACATGCTTGTGATCTCCTAATGAGGCTGCTGGGAATTGAACCCAGATCCTCTGCAAGAGCTGCAAGTCCTCTTAACTGTGGAACCCTCTGTGTAGCAGGCCCATGCCTTCTGGATGAATAAGAACAAAGAGGGATGATGCACTGGTTCCTTGATTTCCAATTGGTTTTAATTTGCTTGAGTTATTTATAAAAACCCTCCAGAGAAATTGTTGTGCTTATCTGCTTCTTTGACAGAAGAGAAGGATGTATTTATGATTCATGACCCAGTTACTTTTCGTGCACTCTTAGTACTACCTGGCTCTGTAACGGTGCTTTAAGACAGTGAGGAGACCAAGACAATCTTGCTCTTATTTTTTTTATTAGATGTTTTCTTTATTTGCATGTCATATAATACCTCCTTTCCCAGATTCTCCTCCAAAAATAAAATAAAATAAAATAAACAAAAACAAAAACAAACCCTTGTTCCTACCCCCTCCCCCTGCTTTCCACCCCACCTTCTTGCTCTTACTTTTATAAATAAATCACATGGCTAAAAGCTATTATTACCATTTTTAAAAATTCATTTATTTATTTTTATTGATTTAAGTTTTATTACATTATAATCAGAAAGTTACATAATTTCAATTTATCTGAATTTGTTAACACTTAAAAGCATATTTTAAGTAAATAGAATTACATCACATTCTTCTTTCCCTTTTGTACCCCAACTCCTCCTAGAGACCCCCCCCCTTCAATACCTACCATACCTTCCTGTTTTTATTTTTTCACATTCTTTAAAATTTATAAAATATTGTAACAATGAAATGAGTATTATAAAAGTCATTTGATATAAAACAACAATCAGTTTAACAGTCTTATATAGATGCTTGTTTACAGTAATACTGAAAATACATTTTTTCTCAATATAAATTTTAAATAACTCCAAACATATTAACTGTATATTTCAAAATAATACATCACTACAAAGTTTTTTTAAATGAACATAAATAGATAAAGTCTTTTTGTTTGTTTGTTTTGTTTTTAGTAGAGCTTAAAATCTTGGCTCTTTCTGTGGTACAAGCCCAAAATAAGAACAATTTTTAGACATTGGAGTTCACTGTAATAAGGCTGTACTTCAATGACCCTCACATCACCAAAGGATTTTACCTCCATCGTAGCTAAGCTGAGAGTTGACAGTTCTGCTGCGCCAAGGAATGAATTGTAGGCACGATTTTTAAATATAGACTTCCTGCTTTGGTCAAAGTTATTTGACTTGAGTGACTGTCTTCATTCTCAGCCCACAGGGAACAGGTTACATTCATTTAAGAAATGATGTGTGTATTAAGATGGTCTATCCACGAAGTCATTCACCAACTGTTTCAGTGAACAATGGTTCTGCTTGGAGGGTGGCACAGACATTAGGTGAGGGTAAGAATCTGGTTTATTGGCTGTGATGATTTTGAAAGCATTCATCTCAGAGAAAGAGTAACTTGTAAAGTCCTCTTCTTCAAACTTGATATAATAGTTACAAACATCAAGCAAAGCATTCAGTCTCACTCTTTGTTGTTCTCTCACAAGCTACCTCCCAAATTAATTGTCTATGGTTTTTTTGGCTGTATAAATAATTTTGAAATATGTAAACTGTTCTGAAAACCATAGTGTAGTATAAAAACATAAAATAAACAATCCTACTATAGAGAGGCTGAGATAGGAGAAACATGATTTCAAGACCATTATGTGGTACACAGCAAGACACTGTCAGGTACAAACAAGCAGAAAGTGTATATGAATTGTACAATATTGGACCTATTTCTCCAATTACCAAATTTGTTGGCTGGATGACAGCCAAAAATCCTCATATTTTTGGATTTCAATTGATTAGGATATGTTGGTAATATTAATTTTCCTATTAAGAGATATTAAGGAAAAGTAATTGTTACTTCCTATTATTTTTGTTGTAAGAGGTAGAATTACACTTGTGTGGGTTTGTTGAAAGATTACTTTCTTGCTTCTTCTAGGGTATATAGTTTTGCTCCTGATGTTGGTGTTTTCCATCTATTATCCTTTGTAGGGCTGGATTTGTGGAAAGATATTGTATAAATTTAGTTTTGTCATGGAATATCTTGTTTTCTCCATCTATGGTTATTGAGATTTTTGTTGGATATAGTATCCTGGGCTGGCATTTGTGTTCTCTTAGGGTCTGTATGACATCTTCCTAGGATCTTCTAACTTTCATAGTCTCTGATGAGAAGTCTGGTGTAATTCTGATAGACCTGTCTTTACATGTTACATGACATTTTTCCCTTACTGCTTTTAAAATTCTTTGTTTAGTGCATTTGATGTTTTGACTATTATGTGATGGTAGGAATTTCTTTTCTGGTCCAGTCTATTTGGAGTTCTGTAGGCTTCTTGTGTGTTCATGGGCATCTCTTTCTTTAGGTTAGGGAAGTTTTCTTCTATAATTTTGTTGAAGATATTTCCTGGCCCTTTACATTGGGAATCTTCATTCTCTTCTATACCTATTGTCCTTAGTTTTGGTCTTCTCATTGTGTCCTGGATTTCCTGGATGTTTTGGGTTAGGAGCTTTTTGCTTTTTGCATTTTCTTTGACTGTTGTGTCAATGTTTTCTATGGTTTCGTCTGCCCCTGGGATTCTCTCTTCTATTTCTTGTATTCTGTTGGTGATGCTTGCATTTATGATTCCTGATCTCTTTCCTAGGTTTTCTAACTCCAAGGTTTTCTCCATTTGTGATTTTTTTAATTGTTTCTAGTTCTATTTTTGGATCCTGGATGGTTTTGTTCATTTTTTTTCCCACCTGTTTGATTGTGTCTTCCTGTAGTTCTTTAAGGGATTTTTGTGTTTTCTCTTTAAGGGCTTCTAGTTGTTTACCTGTGTTCTCTTGTATTTCTTTGAGGGAGTTATCATCATGAGAGATGATTTTAGATCTGAATCTTGCTTTTCCAGTGTGATGGTGTGTGTCCAGGACTTGCTATGGTGGGAGAATTGGGTTCAGATGATGTCAAGTAACCTTGGTTTCTGTTGTATATGTTCTTATGCTTGCCTCTTGCCATCTGGTTATCTCTAGTGCTACCTGCTCTGGCTAAATCTGACTGGAGCCTGCCCTTCTCCGATCCTGGTTATGTCAGAACTTCTCAGAGTAAAGCTGTCTCTGTGACCCTGTGATTCTGGGATCCTATGACCCTGGGCCCATTAGAGTGCATGGGAGTAGAATTTCCTCTGAGTATTATGGGACTCACTGCAAAGTTTGCACCCAAGGTTCACTCAGGACACTGGACCAGACAGACAGTAAGGAAACTGTGTCATTGGACTAGCAGAGTTCCTGTGTGCCTAGATCCCGCTTGTCTCAGTTATTTCTAGTGTTGGAACAGATGTTGTGTCCTCCTCAACTCTGATCCTATAATCCTGGGCATGTTAGAACACCTGGGAGTGGAACTTCCTCTGGGTGTTGTGGGACTGACCTATTATCACCATTTATTTGTCTATATTTATATTTAGAGAGAGCTGTGCCGGTTCACCTCAGCAGAATGATGGATCCCAAAGCAAGAGCTCAGTGTTTAAAGGCGCATGCTGCCGAAACTGATGACCCGAGTTGGGTCCCTGAGATCCACAGAGTTAAAAGACAGAACTGACTCCTGCAATTTGTTCTCTGACCCCTACATGCGTGCTGTGATTCCTGTTGCCAGGATATGTGAAATAAATGAATAAAAATAAAATAAATGTAATAGGAGGAGAGATTGCCTGGCTCATTGCTCCTAAAACATTGTGTACCAAACTAACCTCTGTTGATCAAGGCCCATCGATCTTCACCCTTTTGTAGGTCTTTTCTCTTATGGATAAGCAGTATTATATTGCTGTCTACTTTTTAGGGGATGATGTTGAAGGATTAGAGGTGGATGCATTAGTAAGTGGGAGAAAAAGAGAACTCACCAAATATAAAGAATAAGAACCAATGACACGTTTGTCTTTGTCCTCAGGTGAGTGATAATTAAATCGGCAGATGATTGAGATAATTAATCATAAGCAATTATACCTACTATAAAATTTTGTTTTTATACATAATTAAAGAGTGGGTATAATTTTCATATACAAATTAATGCACACACACTTTAAGAATACATCAATGAGCTATAAAAAAAAATCTCTCCTCATAGGTACTAATCTCTACCAGTTCCTGCAATAATAATAGTAATTTATATGGCTAACAATTATCTAGTGCTTCTGAGGTAGGAGCTGCTATGGTAACTATTTTAAATATCTAATTCTAGTATCATTTTCTTAACATAGCCACATCTGAA
Organism: Montemys delectorum; assembly: GCA_019843815.1. Lineage (NCBI taxonomy): Eukaryota > Metazoa > Chordata > Mammalia > Rodentia > Muridae > Montemys > Montemys delectorum. The sequence continues at coordinate 14,673 of JADRCD010227901.1, forward strand.
CTATATTTCAAACTATACAAAGAAAGTAAGATTTTCAGAGGTTAAGTATGTAGCTTTCCCAAGATCTTTAAAGATAGTATGTGATGGAGGTTTCTTTGAATTCAAATTTATTGCTGTGAAGAGATACCATGACCGAGGCCATTTAATTAAGATACCATGAAAGAGACCATTTAATTTGAGTTTGCTTATAGTTTCAATGTTAGTCCATGATCACTATGGAGGGATGCTTAGTGACAGATATGGAGGTAAGCAGGCATGGCATTGAGCAGTAGTTGAGAGCTTACTTCTATCTGATCCACTTCATCCGCAGGATGAAGGGACAAAGAGAGAGAGAGAGAGAGAGAGAGAGAGAGAGAGAGAGAGAGAGAGAGAGAGAGAGAACAAGATTGGACCTAAGGTAGGCTTTTGAAACCTCAATGCCCATCTGCAGTGACATACCTCTTCCAATGAGATTATACCTCCTAATCCTTCCTAAACAGTACAGTAACTGGGAAGCAAGCATTAAAATATACAAGTCTATGGGAGCCGTTCTCATTTAAACCACCACACTTGATTTGGTGCTGGAGAGATAGATCAGCCTTTAAAAACATGGTTGCTCTCTCAGAGGCTCTAAGTTCAAGTCACGTCATCCACATGATGGCTCAGAACCATCTGCCATTTCAGAGGGTCCAATTTTCTTTTCTGGCCTCTATGGGTACCAGGCATGCAAGTCATACACAGGCATCTGTACATGCAGACAAAACAGCTATACACACAAAAATAAAAATAAACAAATCTTTAAATATGATTCTTCAGTAATTGAATCTTAGCTCTTTATCAGAAATCATCAGAGAAGAAAGTGAGGGGCCCAATGCATGACTGCGTTTAGTAAATGTATTTGTGTATGTTTTGCTCTTTTGAGATATGGTCTCCTATAGTTCAGGCTGGCCTTAAACTTCTATGTGGCTGAAGATTACCTTGAACTTCGGCTTTCCCTTTCTCTGTTTTCTAAGTACTGGAATTGCAGGCATAAACCACCAGGCCTGGCTGATTAGTCTTTCATGGACTTCTGTGCAACTGAGTAGCATAAGCAATAAAGTCAAGTTGAGGCAGAGTCCTTGTGTGGATGAGGACAGAGATGACTGCGTAAAGTTCTCTGCTGACTATAGGATGTGGCTAAAACAGAAGGTCCACCTGAAGATGCTTAGGAGACTAGACTGGAAGGGTAAATGGAGATTGTGAAGAGGGTTAGAAAGATTTCCCTTTGGAGGCAGTGTCACTATGTAACCTAGGCTAGCCTCAAACCCTGTGTATCCCTGGTTGCCCTCAAACTTGCACCTTTCCTCCTGAATTAGACTCTCAAGTTCTGGGGTGTGTTATTACGCATAGCTGTGATTTTAACACTTCCTATGTTATGGGATATCATTCTAATATTTTAGATTAAATAGTTATATTAATAAAGTTGCAGTTTATAATACAAGAACATTCTGAAACAAATTTCAGTAAACATTCCAGTAATGTTTCTATAGGTCACATAAATGACTGGCATGAATGATGTGGCCTAGAAGTGTAAACAAAATGTTTACGGAAATCTGATTCAGAATGTCCTTGTATTGGAAACCACATTTACTGACAAGTGTGAGACTAATGCTATTTTCATAGTATTCATGCAAGAATACCTATGCAGTTACCATGAAGCCAGAAAAAAGTACTGCTTATGAAAGTCTTGGGCTATTCAAGAAGATACACCATATCCATTATCTATTCTTTTATCTGTTTCTCTACTTTGATGCTGACTAGATACCAAAAGCTCTAGTATAAATGCTGAGTTAGTGTTCTCTAGAGAATCTCTCTTTCACAACCTGCCTATTTGTTATCTATCTAATCCTGCCTGCCTGCCTGTCTATCTCTGCCTCTCTGTCTATCCACCCATCTATCTTTCATAATGTACCAAGACATTTAATGAGATGGTAGCATTTTGGATGATGACAAGTCTAATGTCTGTCACCAGCTTGATTTTGGTGGGGTTTTTATAAAGAATTTTTTTTTCAGTGAACCACAATCTTTGCCCCTATGCCTTCACTGAAGGCTAAAGTCTATTTATTTTAGGGAGAGAATGATATACAGTATTCAAACTTTACAAAAAGCACACATCATCATTCCTGAGAAATATCTTGGTAGCACCATATAGACTGGTGCTTGAGCAAACGTTCTGGCACCAAAGTCCAGCCAAATCAACACATAAACCAAACATTGCAGCTGCTAAAATAGAAGGAGTTTCACTCTCCTGCATATATTATATGTCTTCATTTTCTAGTGATGAACCCAGTCCATGTATAGTCACAGAGTGTGGATCACTGGCTTGCTTCTCAAATGCATGGGAGCTCGTGAAAAAGAACCTTTAACTTCCTTATCTTTAGAAAACCAGACAGGGCCCAGCACTCAGGAGGCAGAGGCAGGTAGATCTCTGTGAGTTCAGGTCAACCTGGTCTACAGAGCAAGTTCTAGGACAAGTAGGGCTGTTACACAGAGAAACCTCATCTCAACAACAAAATGAAACAAAAACAAAACAAAACAGAGCAAAGCACAACTTAAAAAAAAAAGAAAGGAAGGAAGGAAGGAAACTAGACAAGCAAATTAACTGTGAGTTCAAATGGCAGATGATTGCATCAACTATGTAACCGTTTGTCTGCTCAACTCCATTTAAGACCTCTTTCTACATCTGAACTCTTTTTTTTTTAATTAGATATTTTCTTTATTTATGTGTAAATTTCTCCTTTCCCAGTTTCCTCTCCAAAAAACAAACAAACAAACAAACAAACTCTTAAGCAAAACCAAAAGCTTCTAAATGGACATGGTGTCAAATTTCTTTGTTTAGGTTTCTACCCTTAGACTACACTGATGTCAGCTTTGGTCTGTGGAGATTCTGTTTGTAATGGGTGATGGTGGATACAGGGATAGATGATTGATCCCCAGGTGCTGCAAATAAGTGTTTTTAGAGTGCTCAGCCCTAAATGGAATCTATATCACCTCCTCCAAGCTCAGGGAACATCAAAGAAGAGGGATAGAAAGAGGTTAAGAATCATAGGATGGGAAGGAGTGCTGTGAAATGCTAGATGCTGTCTTCTGGACATGTCATGGCTGTGGCACTCATGGACTCACTGTAGGAGTAACTACCTGCACAAGAGCTTTGCAAGATGGGGCCCATCTCTATGTAGGGAATGGGCTCATAAGGTCCCACCCTCCCCAGGGGATAATGATTGATAGGACAGAAAGAATCATATTTCACATTGGTATAGGCATGGGTCATTTGCCATTGCTCTGGGGTAGATATAAATGGGAAAGCCCTGAGAGGGATCTGAGGAGGCTGTTGCTCCCCCTGCTTCAGCTCCTTGCTGTTGCAGTTTGCCCAGCGCTCATGAGCAAAGAAAGAAAGAGTTGGAGATATCTTCTTGTTGAAAATTGGACTTGCACCAAGAAACTCAATGCTGCTAACAAGCAGTAAGTAGTCAAAAGAGGTGTACATGCCTTTTCCCTTCTAACTGTCTTTCTTTCCAACCTAGTGTTGGGGGGTTGGAAGAGATTGAGAAGGAATAAGGGTTGGAAGGGAGATAGAGGTATAAGAACCCAATAAAAATAAACAAAAAATATTGCACCAACATACACTTTTGACTTATTCTTTATTTACTCTTAAGTTTGACACATTTTTTTTACCATCCCATTCAAGAGCAGTTCAAATATAATAAGATATTTGATTTTTTTTTTTTTTTTTTGAGGAAATGCTATGCTGGTTTCTAGATTGTCTGGTCTAAATTACTTTCTAACCAAAAATGTATTAACTTTTTACCCCTGACATTCTTGCCAGCTTTAGTTATTGTTTCTTTTCTTCATGATAGCCTTCCTGACTGGGGCAAAATAGAATCTCCATGCTCTTCGAAGTGTTTCTTAAATGATTAAATATGCTGAACATTTTCTCATATGTTTATTGGTCATTTTAGTATCTCTTGCCAAGAAAATTGTAAATTTTCTAAATTCTAGCTGTAAATTTTCGTGTGTCTTTTTCATAGCCCAAATTTGTCAATTATACCATTGAGATTCTTTGCTGACTTATGATCTATTTAACTCATCAATAACTGAGAAAAATACTTTCAGCTAGGATTTGTCAAATTTCCTTGAAGTTTATCTAACTTTTATTACATAAGTACAATTTAAAATTTCTTAGTTTTGAATTTTTAATATGTTACAGTGCAATTTAGCTTTTATTTTGTATTTGTCTTAGTGGTTTTCTGTTACTGCCCTCTGAAATCTTTTCCCCATGCTGATGATATCAGAATTATTCTTTGTTTTTTTGTTTGTTTTTGTTTGTTTGTTTGTTTTTTTGAGACAGGGTTTCTCTGTATAGCCCTGGCTGTCCTGGAACTCATTCTGTAGACCAGGCTGGCCTCGAACTCTGAAAGCCACTTGTCTCTGCCTCTCAAGTGCTGGGATTAAAGGCATGCGCCACCACCACCTGGCCCAGAATGATTCTTGAAAGATCCCTTCCAGAACTTTCCATGGAACGTGTTTTCATCCTCTCTCGCCATATTCAAAACTATCTGGAATTTACTTCTTATTTTTGAATATTCTTATTTCTGTCATTTGTATTAACGTTTAAAGTATTTTCTATATAGTTATTTTTAATTTTAATTGGATTTCTCATTTATGCAATCCCATGTAATTACTTGCTTCTTCCTTTTATATTTGCAGGCTTCTGTATTTGGGTTTATAGGTTCTTTTTTTTTTTCTTTCTCTCTTTTGGCCTAGATGCTGGGCATGAATTCTATCTTTAAAAGTAGTGTGTTTTCCCAGTGAGACTCCCTTGGAGGAAACTGAATTTCCATTTACTAGTTGTTACTGACTGGAGATAGCTTCAGGATTAGGGATGGGGCTTTTGTCCATTTCTTTCAGTTCTGGGATCCCATCTGGTGCAGACCCCATGCAGGCTCTGTGTGTGCTCTCTCAGTCTTGTAGTTCATATACACACAGATCCTGTTGTGATTAGAATGAGCCTTGTTTCCTGGGTGTCCTTCATCCCCTCTGGCTCTTACCCTCTTTCTGTCTCCTCTTGAGCATGTTTCCCTGAAAGCCCATGGGAAGGGATTTGATGAAGTCATCCCATCTAACACTGATTTCTTCCCCCAAGGTCTCTCACTCTCTGCATATTGCCTGGGTGTAAGTCTTTTCTATATGTTCGTGTTCTTCCAATTGCAAACACTAAGAATTACAAACATTGGCCTGACTTTGGTGGGTCATGCATCTAATATGTACTGTTGTGATCCTGTTACTCAACTGAGACAAAGGGATTGAGATGACCCTGCAGTAGTGATCCATGACTATTTCTCTTCAACACTGATGGGAACTAATTGTAGATTTGAGTAAAAGGACCATTGATTAACATGCAATGTCAATCTTTGCTTCTAAGAGAAACAGACACAAAAATATGCCATTTCAACAAGTGTGAGTGACTGGGAGAATAAAATAGGTACATTGCACTGAAGCATCAACAAAAGTGTCCTCAGGATTTTGGGCAATGCTTAGTTAGTGTGGGAGTAGCCCTCAGCAGCCATTCCAGGGGCAATAAAGTGTCCATCAAGTTACACACGATGAAACTTAGGGAAGTGAAGCATACTTAAAATTTTGAGAAGGTTCTAGCTAGAAAAGCTAGGCTGGCTTTTCCTCCTAGGGGCTTGACTCATTGTCCATGAATTGCTATCTATTTCTTAGCATTTTCCATTCACTGACTATCCTTCTCTACCCAAATCATTGAGAGCTTTGTAGGATTTCTTTCACTCTGTAAAGTGAATAGAAGGAAAAGAAGGGACCTGGAGGCAAATGTGAAAGGAAGATTCATTAAAGCACAATTACTCCTTTATACTAGTCTATAAAATTTAAGGACATAAAATAAACACAAGAAGATTTTTAGTAAAAGAAAATTGCTAAAATAAGTAAGACTGTTGAAGTCATCCTTGGGTTCTTAGCTTCTATGATTTAAATAAACCAATTTTCCCAGCTTTTGGAGAAAAAAAGGGTGAATCCTGTTTGCTTTAGAAGTAACCATTGAAGCAAACACTGACATTTTCCATCTTCTGCCTATCTGGACCTCACAGATCCATGGCAGATGTAATAACAAGAGTTCCTGCCTCTCTAAATATGAAGCAAACTGTGATCTGGACTCTGGCCACATCCTGATATGCATCATATTTCTGTCCTTCTTACTCTTACCCAAGTTTACTTAAACTGTAAAATACAATGCATCTAACATTCAGGGTATCTTGGTGATGACCATGAGTCCCTAGACATTGGCATGTTCTACAACCCCTGAACCAACCACACTCACCAGAACCTGCTCTGACTTTCCCTTCTTAGCTTTGTCGGCTTTGTCCATCATTCGATGACTCATTTTCATTCTCTCTAGTCTATCACCATATCTGTGCCCCATAATAGACTATGGAGAACATATAGCCCATTACTGCAAATCTTCTCTGTCATTTCCTTCTCTGGGTGTTCTCTTCAGTTGCAGCCTGTATGAGACTTTGTCAGTTCCCTGCAGTCAGATTTCCTTGCAAACTTCCTGCTTGATGTTCCGGGCTGGTTTTTCTTTTTTTCTTCTTTCTCTTCCAGGAGTGGACAGTTAGAGAAGGGAGTCAAGAGAAGTTCAGGAAAAAGAAATGTTTATTTTTAGTACATACATAAGTAAATAGCATCATCCCCATGACAAGTGGAAGACATCTAAAAGGAACACAGAAGCAGTGGGCTCAACCAAGCAGGCAGTGACTGCAGAGGGGGAAGCCTGTGGACACGTGGATTTACAAATGTCAAGGCAAAATGCGGGGTGGGGGGGTTTCATTGGTGTTACTTGATGATTACTGAGCACAATCATAGAAGAATAAGAAAGGAACTCACCTGAGGGACTAACCTGTTTCATTGGTGCATCTAACCTGGGTATTAGTCCATTTGTGGTTTATTTGAAGCAGCAGAAAAACATGAAGCTACATAGGGCTTACAGTCTACCTGTTCACTGCTTTATATTTTTCTTCATTGATCCTAAGAAGAGGCAGGACAGTAGGGTTCTTAGTCTTCTTCTACCTGATAACTTCCAGGTTGTTGTTTTTTCTCCCCAATGTAAGAATCACAATCTCTTCAGATATTTTGGAGAAGAGACATCAAGATGTAAAACTATAATTTCCTAGTTTCTGACAAATACAGAAGTAGATGTTCACTGCCATCCATTGGACTGAGCCCAGGGTCCCCAGTGGAGGAGCTGGAGAAATGACCCAAGGAGCTGAAGGGGTTTATAGCCCCATAGGAAGAACTACAATATAAACTAACTAGTACTCCCAGAACTCCCAGGCACTAAACCACCAACCAAAGAGTACACATGGTGGGACTTGTGGCTCCAGACCCATATGTAGCAGAGGATGGCCTTGTTGGAGATCAATGGGAGGAGAGGCCCTTGGTCCTGTGAAGTCTCGATGCCCCAGTGTAGGAGAATGCTAGTACAGGGAAGCAGGAGTGGGTAGGTTGGTGAGCAGGGGAAGAGGATGCTATAGGGGGGTTTTGGAGGGTAAACCAGGAAAGGGGATAACATTTGAAACGTAAATAAAGAAAATATCTAATAAAATTTTTTTCTTCCTCATATTCTGCTCTAAGTGTTCTGCAAAAGCCAAGCTGTCATGCAGCACTCTGCTAACGCAGGCCTTTCAAAACCAACATTCTTAATGACTGTGTAGGTACCTATGCCCAGCTCCTTATCTTGTTCTACAGCATTTGTTCTGACAAATGCTTTGCATGATCTGTTCCTCATCCTTGATATCCTCTATTCACTTTGCTCACAAGACTCTGTACTCTTGTGTTTTTGTTCAGTCTCATAGAAATGGATTTTATATTGCATTTTCCCATTTCCCTTTCTCATCTTGAATCCTGGGTGTGTGCTTGTAATATGGAACTTTTCTTTTTATGTATTTTTTAACATGAACATTTTTATATCTACCTGCCAACTTTTCCCATCCTTCTGTTTTCAGCTGATTCTTCCTCTGAAGTGATTTGTAATGTTTGATTATTCCTTGGTATTTATGCAGCAGAACCTAAACAGAACTCTTGATCATTCACACAAGACCTTTAGATTTTCCATGTCTATATTGCATTAATTTTTTTTAGATTTTTATTATATATTTATGAGTGTTTACCTGAATGTTTATGAACTTTATGCATGCAGTGCTCACAGAAGCCAGAAGAGGGCACTAAATCCCTGATTCTGGAGTTACAGACTGTTGTGATTTCCCCACAAGGGTACTAGGAATTGAGCCCAGGTTCACTGGAAAGCATCCACTGTGCTCTTAACTTTTGAGCTATCTCTGCGGCCCCTATAATGCATTTTCTCAAGGATGTTCTGTATCCGTCTGACTGTCAGCAAATCTTTCTGGCTCTGCTCTCCTTTGTGAGCCTTCCTGCCTTTGTGGCTAGGATAACCTCCTGATTTCTCTGCTTTTGACTTTGTTCCACTGATGTTATTCTCTACCTGGGAACCAGAGCTATAGTTCAGAAATGTGATCTATATGATGCCTATGTTGAATCTTCATGGCCTGAAACACTTCCTAGTATGTAGTTAGCACGCAACAAGTATCTTTATGAATACATAAAGTAATGGATTTCATGGTGGCACCTTTGTATGTGTTTCACTATTATTTTTTCCTCATTCTTTCCTTTCTATTGTCTTCCTCCATGTCACCTGCCCATCTCTAAATGGGTTCCAGTTTTCCTCCCAGTTAGCGACTTTTCTACTTTTTTATCTGTGAACTCCATTACTCTCCGTTACTCCTCTCTCTGAAGCTCTCTTCAACTTCTCTATTCGAAATGTAAATAAACAAAATATCTAATAAAAAAATAAATGAAAGCTCAAAAAAAAAAAAAAAGAAAAAAAGAAGATAGGAGACTTGGGGGAGGTAGTTGGAGGGGCTGAAGGGAGGGCAGATAGGAGTGAAAGTAATGTAAGTCCATTTCAAGTAAAATCATTTAAAAATCAAACTTGCAACAACTGAAAAAAAAAAGTCATGAGAAAGGCAGCCATTACTGCTGTGACGTTGTTATTAGGGTAGCCGGTGTAAAAAGCAGCCATTACTGCTGTGACGTTGTTATTAGGGTAGCCGGTGTAAAATACTTTTTTATGAAAACCAGTCTAAAGAAAGACTTAATGTTCTTGTGTTAATTCTTGAATGAAAACAGAAAACTAAAACTAAAAATAAAAAAAAATATTAAAAAAAAAAAAAGAAAACCTAAGCAGGTATAACAAAGAGACAGAGATGTTCCTTAGGGCAAGGGACTAGTGGATGTTAATCACAGTCTTAGTTTCAAAGAGTTAAAAATTTCAATGTATGCCAGTGCCTTTAGTAACTGAGCCTCCTTGTCACCCACAAACATAAATTCTAGAAATTTTCTGTATCTCATATTTTTCTTTGTTCGTCAACCCTTAGGGGGATCCTGAAGGCGAGCTTGTAGTTTTCCTGTAACGCAGGCCTCAGGTATCGATAAACATGACTCGCTTTCTTCTATTGACTGGCAGGTAATGGTGTGCTAATTCAAGACAGGTGTATATCCATGACTCTTAAAATTACTTTTCTGAAAACAGAGTAACTGTGCTGTAACTTAATGTTGGAAATGTAGCTGATCCAGCATAGACAGAACTACAATAGTTGCCTTCAGAGGGGATGCCTAGAGAAGGCGTGCGCTGGATGGACAATACCAGTGTTGTCTCCCAAATCATATGACAAAGACAACCTATCAGTACATAGCTCCAGCCACAGCCGAGACATCCTTTGCTGAGAAGAGGGATTTTCAAAAGTCGGCATTTATACCAAGTCTAGTAATAGTCTGCCATTTTACTAAAGTAAGACAAAAGGAACTGAAGGGGTTTGAGGCCCCATAGGACCAACAATAATATGAATCAACCAGTACCCTCAGAGCTTCCAGAGACTAAACCACCAACCACCAAAGAATATGCATGGAGGGACTCATGGCTCCAGCTGCATATGTAGCAGAGGATGGCCTATTTGGTTATCAATGGGAGAAGAGGCCTTTGATCCTGTGAAGGCTCGATGCCCCAGTGTAGGGGAATGCCCTGGCCAGGAAACAGGAAAGGGTGGGTTGGTGAGCAGGGGGAGGTGGGATGGAATAGAGGTTCTTTTCAGAGGGGAAACCAAGAAAGGGGATATCATTTGAAATGTAAATATAGAAACTATCTAATAAAAAATAAAAATAAAAAAGGCTTTTTTAAAAAAATAAATAACTAAATAAAAACCTTTTCTGTTCTACTGATAAAACTAAACTTCTTGCAATCAATCCACTGACTGGTTAATTAACAAGAGCTGAATTAAGCTCCCAGGCCATGAAGCATTTAATTTGCCTTGGAATCCCGATCTAGTTAAATGCCAAGTCTCTGGGGAAAACATTATCTTGATGCATTTCACCCTCGGTGCACTGTTTGAAGTCAGAGAGATCAGTAGCAACTGGCACTTAGGTAAGATTGAATTGTGTCCCTGTGATTGTTGATCTTAAACATAAGAGCAAGATTTAGAAAAAAAATGTCAATTTATGTGTCTGAAAGTCACCTTTTATATGGAACATAAGGGAAAACAAGTTGATAAAAACCTCAGGCAGAGGTCTCTCAGCACTTCTCATGACCTCGTTGAAGCAGATGTGAGAAAGTAATGGAAAGTTACTGTTTTTTTTTTTCTTTCTTAAAACTAAATTTATTTTAAGATCAGGCAAGACTTAGGGGAAAGGAGAACAGTCTTCCTTGTAAAACAACAGGTGCCAAGATTTTATGGCTTCAGGTCAACATCCGGGGGAAATGTGGCAGTCTCAAGAAGAGCAGAAAATTTAAAGTCTGTGTATAGCACTCTTCATCCTATTTTTGGCTTTACCTGTCGAAGGGAGGCCATGCTTAACTGTTCCAGATTCAGCTGATAGAAGTGGAATCCTGGCTACCGTTTCTGTGTTCTGTGCAGGACAGACATTAAGTCATTCTACTATATTTTGTTTGGGATGCCAACTCCTGCCACACTATTCTAGCAACATTAAAGAGATGACCTTTATGTCCACACCTTTCAACTATCTTGACTCACAATGAGGACTGATGCCTTTGCCCATCAAGGGAAGGGGGACGGCAGCTCATGCTTCATAGGAATGGATTTAGAGAAACTAATTATCTCTCCACATCCAACATTCTTTGTAGAGAGTCATTTCCAATCCAGTGGCAGAAGTCAGGAATACAACCAATTGCTGGGAAAAGGAAGTGGCATGATGCTGAACTGAGCAGAGAAATAAACTCTGGGAAGCTCAGAATCAACTAGACCTGGGGGCCTGGAGCCAGCACTTGCAGAGCTCACTATCCCAGCAGGAGAAAAGACCCACACTGTTGGATCAAAGAAGAGAAAAGGGGATTTGGTCATCACAAACAAACTCTATTTGTGCTGACAGAGTTACTAAGGGCAGTCTGTGGAGGAATGTCAAGGTATGTGTGTTTGTGTCTGATGTTAGGTGTGGACACAAGCGTGTAGACACAGACTTATTCTTCTGATAAGAAAAGAAATTTACTGTTGGATCTGCCCTTGATAAAAGCATGAGATGGTGATAAGACAGAATAGGAATAGACCGAAATATAGAATTTTATTAAAAGATGTGTACTCAGAATTCCTTCTTTGAGCTTAGTTTTCAGACATGCCAAAGAAAATGCCCGCCCCCCCCCCCCCCCCCCCACACATCTGGTGCCTCCTACTGAAAAGCGCTCAAAGACTTTCTGTTGTACTGTGACTTTGATTTCTCAGTGAAAATTTCTTTTAAGTAAAGAAGAAACAGGCCAGCTCTGAAAGAGGCTTGTGTTTGTTGGTCTGAAGTGTGTGAAGACCCAGTGTTTGAGAAGGGTGGCCTGTTTGTGTGCTTACCTCTAGGAAGTTAGAACAGTTTCTTCTCAGTTCTTTTTCTATTTCTTAATGTGGACCTTTCAAATAGACAGCGACCATATGTTTTTGTATCTTTCATGTGTCTCATCTCTGGTGATGAGAGTTTACAGACCTCTGGACATCGATAATCTAGTGTTTGCTCCACTATAAAGAGTTTTAGTCTATCATTGTAATCTTGAGGACGTTGTTAGCCACATGGTATCCCAAAATACCAACGAAAGGTGTAAGCAATAAGAGAATTAGTTATCTCAAAAGAGTGAAATTGAAATTAGCATATATTATTTATTAGCATATATACATATGCATAAACAGGCACGATATTATTTAATTTTATCTGGGATTTTTTTCAAGTAACATTTTACTGTTGTTGCTGCTGCTGCAAAGATGTTGTGAATACAAAGGGTCTTCAGCATGGATATGAATTACTATCTGGAACCAGGGGAGGGTCACCATGTTTTTGGATGCTACTGGAAAAGGTAGTTTGATTTGAGTGCATTGATGTCTATGCTGAATGTTTAAACATATGATGAAAATACTTTTAGAATATTAGGTTTGCCTGGCAGCAAGGGAAGCACCTTTGTTAAAAGTCTATTTATCTTGGTACGTTCTAGTCAGCAATTTTGGCAATAATGACGCCGGATAGATGACACTTTCCTTTTGTGCCTCCGGATTGAAAGTCTACCTCTTACCGTCTCTAGGTGATCTGTTTTGATGAGTAAAGCTGTCTTGGCTTCCTCCTCTCTACTCTTGGATGACACCATTTATCCCACGGTGCTGAGATGAGTGTTAAGTGAGAAAATGCTGTGCTGAGACTCACACAGGCTTTTTTCTGTGTGTAGGCAACACTAATTCATCATCTCCCTTTTAATGTTCTTGTGTTCTACAGTCACAGAACATTCTGTAGAGAGCCCAGGATTTCTCACACTCTTTGGAAAGAGCTGAAAATTTAGTCATTGTTGTAATTTGGCTTTGGGCATAACTAGACAACTGGCTTACTCATAGGTGGGTAAAGGTGTGGGATGAAGGTAGCAGACAGTGGTAATGAAAGACCCCCGGAGGGAGACCCTCGCTCAAGTCCCAGGAGAACGTGCACCCAAGGAAACCCGAGAAACCATCTTGATGTAAACACATGAGGTAGTTTAATATCGGAGCTCTGGGTGGACCCATATCTCACGCAGGAGACAGAGGGATCGACCTTGAGGCTCAGGGGTTAGGGGTTTTTATAGGAAGGAGGTCTAGGGGAACAAAGGAATTAGCATAGCAATACATAATTGGCTAATTCAAATCCAGCTAGAATACATGCAGATCAGAGCATAGGGAAATTACTAAGGGTGGTATTGAGGCAGTAGGGCATCTGGCTGGCCTCCAACCATACCTCATCATTCAGTTGGGTCATCTTGCCCAGACAGGTCCCTGCTTGCCTGAGCCCACCCAGACATGTCTTATCTATCTCTTCTTGGCCTGCTAGTTCCCAGAATGTTCAACAGCTTGCTTGCTCATTCCCAGGCCTATGTGGGCAAGCTTGTGGTGGATTTTCAGGCCTATAATTCTTCTACCTGGCCAGCACAGGTCCCAAGCTTTAGTTACTCCTTTTCAATAACAGGCCCCATATACGTGGTGGTGCTGTATAATGAAAAGGATACCTCATGGTTTGAGTCAGTCTCAGACCTTCTGGGGTGCCCATGCATGTGGACTGAACAAGCTTCCTTTTGGCTCTCGGGAAGCCTTAAGGGGATGGAGAGAAGGGGGTGGGCACAATGTTATGGAAAGCCGTTAATGTGTAGGCGAACACACTACTTGGCTTTGTCAGCTTGATTGGATGTTAGAATCAGCTAGGTGACAAACCTCAGGGGAAGTCTGTGAAGGTGTTTCCAGAGAGGAGAAGGGGGAGACAAATGCATCGAAATGGGCAGCACCTTGCAATGGTCAGGCCAGACACCAAAGCATTCCAGAGAAAAACAGTGTGCATCAGCTTTTCCAGTTCTCAGATTCTCTAGTGTGCAAATGGCCAGTTTTGGAATATTTGACTCCTTGTTTGTTTACAGTCCTAATTTATTAAAAACCTCATCATCTCTTTACAGTGTGTGTGTGTGTGTGTGTGTGTGTGTGTGTGTCCTATTGCTTCAGTTCCTCTAGGGAATTCTATCTAATTTAGCACTATAGCTTCAGGTGAGTTTAGAATAGGCTGAGGGTAGGAAGTTCTGTAGTCCCTATGGTATAGTCTATTAACTAGAACATAATTAGAAACTTGTGGGATGGCTCCATCCCGCAGCAAGTTTTGGCATCGGATTTGGTTTCGAACAATGTTGTTTACATTTTAAAAGTAAAGCTATCAAGTACAGGACCACAGAAGCTCCCAACCTGGTCTCCTACAATCAGGAAGAGGGGCTTAAGAATAGTGAGCGCCAGTTGCATTTATACATTTATTCACACACACGATAATAATTAAAGAATAAGAGCCATTGAATTTGGAAGGGATTAGGAGACACAGGAGAAGTTGGAGGGAGGAAAAGGAGGAAAGGAAATTATGTAGTTGTATTTTAATTAAAAAAAATGGCAGTTTGAATGTTTGTTAACTGGGAACAAGGCCACTTTTAAATTACTGGGCCTAGAATTCCATCAGTGGTCATATTTAGAATACTAATGTAAGAGCTACTTGCTTGGCAGTGATGGCACACGCCTTTAATCCCAGCACTTGAGAGGCAGAGGCAGGTGGATTTCTGAGTTCGAGGCCAGCCTGTTCTACAGAGTGAGTTCCAGGACAGCCAGGGCTACACAGAGATACCTTGACTCAAACAAACAAACAAACAAACAAACAAACAAAAAAACCCAAACCAACCAACCAAACAAAAGAGCCACTGAAAATGCCTGACAGCAGATCCTGAAACTCTAGTTTGTCTTAAGATTACTATTTGGTTTTTGGTGAATGTGATCATCTTTGGAAGACCCAACCATCCTTGTGAGACTCAGGAGAGAGCATGGCATACAATATTAACATTAGAAATAGTGGCTGGTGCTCGATATGGTACTGCATGACTTTAATCCCAACATTTGTGAAGCAGAGGCAGGAGGATCTCTGTAAGTTGGAGGCCAGCCTGATCTACACAGCAACTTTCAGGCTAGCTAGACTATACGATGACACCCTGTCTCAAAACAGGAAAACAAACAAACAACTGTATACACAAACAGCAACAACTAAAACAACTGAAAAAAATAAGTTATTGCTACTGTCAATATCAATCTATCCATCATTACACAGCCATCTTTTAACACAGGTGGAAGTCAATTAAAAATATGCTAAATAAATACATAAAACATTCATTCCAGAGCCCTTGTAACATGTATAGATCTTTTCTGTAAGGCATCTGAAATTATCTGAGTTACTGCAGAGATGCTGCCTGAAAAGTGAAATCATAACCCATGAAATATGCATGCTTGGGTACCTTCCCTGTGTCAGCTTTCCTCTCTCCAGCAACATTCTACGACGCACCACCATCCCCCATTACTGCTAATGTTCTTCTGCTACTATGATCATAAAGATTGCTGTTTTGGGTAGCAGGAGCCCTCTGGAGACCTGTTTAGGAACAATTCCCAACCACTAGAGAATTTACGCTTCTTGTCTTCTCTGAGCAATGTATCAGTTTTTAGAGCATTTGAAGGGGAAGCAGAAGCTGACTACCTCTTTTTTATTTTGAATTTTTACTTACTTATTTTTATTAGATGTTTTCTTTATTTACATTGCAAATTTTATCCCCTCTGAAACCCCCCCATCCCATCCCCCTCTCCCTGCTCACTAACCCAGTGTTCCCGCTTCCCCGTCCTGGCATTCCCCTACACTAGGTCATCAAGTCTTCACAAGTCCAAGGGCCTCTCCTCTCGTTGATGTCCCACAAGGCGGCCATCCTCTGCTACATATGTGGCTGGAACCATGGATTCCTCCATGTGTGCTCTTTGATTGGTGGTTTAAACCTTGGGAGCACTGGGGGTACTGGTTGGTTCATATTGTTGTTCCTCCTATGTGGCTGCAAAACCCCTTCAGCTCCTTGGGTTCTTTCTCTAGCTCCTCCATTGGGGACTTTGTGCTTAGTCCAATGGATGGCTGTGAGCATCTACTTCTGTATTAGTCAGGTACTGGTAGAGCCTCTCAGAAGTCAGCTATATCAAGTTCCTGTCAGTAAGCACTTGTTGGCATCCACAATAGTGTCTGGGTTTGGTAACTGTATATGGGATGGATCCCTAGGTGGGACACTCACTGGATGGCCTTTCCTTCAGTTTCTGCCCCAAACTTTGTCCCAAACATTTCCTACCATGGGTATTTTGATCCCCCTTATAAGAAGGACCAAATTATCCACACTGTAGTCTTCCTTCTTTTTGAGCTTCATGTGGACTGTGAGTTGTATCTTAGATATTCTGAACTTCTGGGATAATATCCACTTATCAGAGAGTGCATGCCATGTGTGTTCTTTTGTGACTGGGTTACCTTACTCAGGATGATAATTTCTAGTTCCATCCATTTGCCCAAGAATTTCATGAATTAATCATTTTTAATAGCTGAGTAGCACTCCATTGTATAAATGTACTACATTTTTCTGTATCCATTCCTCTGTTGAAGGACATCTGGGTTCTTTCCAGCTTCTGGCTATTATAAATAAGGCTGCTATGAACATAATGGAGCATGGGTCCTTATTACATGTTTGAGAATCTTCTGGGTATATGCCCAGGAGTGGTATAGTTGGGTCCTCTGGTAGTACTATGTCCAATTTCTGGAGGAACCTCCAGACTGATTTCCAGAGTGGTTGTACCAGTTTGCAATCCCACCAGCAATGAAGGAGTGTTCCTCTTTCTTCACATCCTTGACAGCATCTTCTATTACCTGAGTATTCGATCTTAGCCATTTTGACTGGTATGAGGTGGAATTTCAGAGTTGTTCTGGTTTGCATTTCCCTGACTACTAAGGATGTTGAACATTTCTTTATGTGCTTCTTGGCCATTCAGTATTCCTCAGTTGAGAGTTTTTTGTTTAGCTTTATACCCTATTTTTAGTAGGGTTATTTGGTTCTCTGGAGTCTAACTTCTTGAGTTCTTTGCATATATTGGATACTAGTCCTCTATCAGATGTAGAATTGGTAAAGATCTTTCCCCAATCTATTCATTGCTGTTTTTTCCTATTGTCAGTGTCTTTTGCCTTACAGAAGCTTTGCAATTTTATGAGGTCCCGTATGTTGATTCTTGATCTCACAGCACAAGCCATTGGCGTTCTATTCAGGAAATTTTCTCCTGTGTCCCTGTGCTCGAGGCTCTTCCCCACTTTCTTTTCTGTTAGTTTCAGTGTGTCTGGTTTTATGTGGAGGTATTTGATCCACTTGGACTTGAGCTTTGTACAAGGAGATCAGAATGGATTGATTTGTATTCTTCTACGTGCTGACTGCCAGTCAAACCAGCACCATTTGTTGAAAATGCTTTTTTTCCACTGGATGGTTTTAGCTCCTTTGTGAAAGATCAAGTGACCATAGGTGTGTGGGTTCATTTCTGGGTCTTCAATTCTATTCCACTGATCTACCTGCTTTTCACTGTACCAATATCATGTAATTTTTTTTTATCTCGATTGCTCTGTAGTACAGCTTAAAGTCAACAATGGACTCAATTCCCCAATAAAAAGACATAGACTAACAGACTGGATATGTAAACAGGACCCAACATTTTACTGCATACAGAAAACCCACTTCAGTGACAAAGACAGATACTACCTCAGAGTAAAAGACTGGAAAACAATTTTTCCAAGCAAATGGTCCCAAGAACCAAGCTGGAGTAGCCATTTTAATATCGAATAAAATTGACTTTCAACCTAAAGTTATCAAAAAAGATAAGGAAATACACTTCACACTTATCAAAATTTAAATCTACCAAGATGAACTCTCAATTGTGACCATCTATGCTTCAAATGCAAGGGCACCCACATTTATAAAAGAAACTTTATTAAAGCTCAAAGCATACATTACACCTCTCACAATAATAGTGGGAGACTTCAACACCACACTCTCAGCAATGGACAGATCATGGAAACAGAAACTAAGCTGAAACACAGTGAAACTAACAAAAGTTATGAACCAAATGGATTTAACAGAAATCTATAGAACATTTTATCCTAAAACAAAAGACTGTACCTTCTTCTCAGCACCTCATGGCACCTTCTCTAAAACTGACCATATAATTGGTCACAAAACAGGCCTCAACAGATACAAGAAGATTGAAATTATCCCATGCATCCTATCAGATCACCATGGATGAAGGTTGGTTCTTCAATAACAACATAAATAATAGAAAGCCCACATACACGTGGAAGCTGAACAATACTCTACTCAATGATAACTTGCTCAAGGAAGAAATAAAAAAATTAGAATTTTTAGAATTTTTGAAACTTTTTAGAATTTAATGAAAATTAAACTACAATATACCCAAACTTATGGGACACAATGAAAGCAATGCTAAGAGGAAAACTCATATCTCTGAGTGCCTCCAAAAAGAAACTAGAGAGAGCACAGAGAGCACACACTAGCAGTTTGACAGCACAACTAAAAGCTCTAGAACAAGAAGAAGCAAATAGACCCAAGAGGAGTAGAAGGCAGGAAATAATCAAACTCAGGACTGAAATCCACCAAGTAGAAACAAAAAGAACTATACAAAAAAAAAAAAAATCAACCAAACCAGGAGTTGGATCTTTGAGAAAATCAACAAGATAGATAAAGCCTTAGCCAAACTAAGCAGAGGGCACAGAGATAGTATCCAAATCAACAAAATCAGAAATGAAAAGGAACATAACAAAGGAACCTGAGCAAATCAAAAAAATCATCAGATCCTACTACAAAAGCCTATACTGGACCGCCTCTAACTAAGGCATGTGCCTAATGTATGGCAGCTTGTCCCAGTAAGCCATCAAGGAAAGGACTGGGGTGCTCTGCTGACTGGGATACTTGGGCCAAATTATCATAGGAGAAGGAAGTTACAGTAAAAAAGTTCTTATTCTTTTTAAAAGAACTATTTTATTTTAAATGTTGTTCATGAGTTTGTGTGTGGGCTTAAGAATATGAGCGTAGAAGCCTTCAGAGGCCAGAAGATGGCATTTTCTTCCTTGGAGCTTGTAAGTGGTTATGAGCTGCTTGACTCTTGCTAGAAACTGAACTGGGGTCCTCTGTAAGAATAGAAGGGTCTCTTAACCATGAAACCATCTGTCCAGCGCCTTATTCAGGAGTCTCCTGAGACACCATGCCCAGGAATCACAGCGATTGTGCAATTCCAACTATTATAGCCCTGAAAAGGACTTCATATTTAAAGATTTAGACATTTCAGTGGTCATAGGACTGTAGGTCCTATGGAGTCAACAACCTAGATCAATTTGCTGGCTAAGTTTGACCAGAATGAAAATAGGCGATAAGAGAGATAATCGATGTCAGTAGTGAACACATGACATCAGTACAATGGGGACTGTTTGTGGCACTTAGACAAGATGACAAAAATGAGCCAAGCAATTAACAACCTTAAAAGTTTGGGTGAAGCATGCTGATATCTTTGTAGGCATCATACTTTTATTGACTGTGGCCCTGAAAAATTTTTTCCTTTTTTTTTTTTTTTTTTTTTTTTTAGCATAAAGAACATTTATTGCTAGGAACAAAAAGGACACACAGCTACAGTGGAAGAACCAGATAACAGCTCCTACAGTCAACAATGTGGTAAGCAAGGAAGGTAACTTGAAATTCTAAAGAATTCATATTTATCTTGAAATGATTTATGGTGAAATGAATATTAATCTGCTCCAGCAATAATGCTCGGAAAAGATTAACCATTCTATTTTTTTTTTTTTTAAGTGCCATTGATACGACTCAGGGGCTAAAAACCCATAAGGAGTGGACTAACAGGCTGTATTCCGTGAGTTTGTTCTGTCTCTGACCCTGGCGCTGGACCATCAGATCTTTGATGATTTCAGTTCCTTCCTTTCTCGTGCAGCTCATTCTTTCCCTCAGACCTTTACTTTAGTCTGGACTTGAATGAAGCTATGCTTTTAACTTCCCTGACACGGCTCCTTTGCTCTCAGCCAGACACACCGTATCTTGGAACCAACAGGTATGCCACCACTAACAACCTCTGGATGCTGGAGATCCGCCACCAGGAAAACCTGCAGTCATCCTGGGAGGCTGTTTGAAGTCTTCAGGTTGTCACAGCGCCCTGAGCTGGCCGTCGGGAGACTGTCCGTGCTCAAGTGAGTAAATGGGCAACACTTGGTTTTTGTTTTCTTTGTTGAGGGTGGTGGTTGTGAGGAGGTCATAGAGGCAGGGACAGTGGGAGTTCTCTAGGAGGACTTGGAAGGAAGTGTCATCAGGGTTCATGATGTGAAATTCCCAAATAATCAGCCTTACAGAACCCATTTGTCGATTCTTGATCTTTGAGCATTATCACTATTTGCTGATGATATGATAGTATACTTAAGTGACTCCAAAAATTCCACCAGAGAGCTCCTAAACGTGATAAACAACTTCAGCAAAGTAGCTGGATATAAAATTAACTCAAGCACATTAGTGACCTTTCTCTACACAAAGGATAAACAGGCCGAGAAAGAAATTAGGGAAACAACACCTTTCACAATAGTCACAAATAATATAAAATACCTTGATGTGACTCTAACTAAGCAAGCAAAAGATCTGTTTGACAAAAAACTTCAAGTCTCTGAAGAAGGAATTCGAAGAAGATCTCAGAAGATGGAAACATCACCCATGCTCGTGGATTGGCAGGATTAATATAGTAAAAATGGCCATCTTGCCAAAAGCAATCTACAGATTCAATGCAATCCCCATCAAAATTCCAACTAAATTCTTCACAGACTTAGAAAGAGAAATTTGCAAATTCATCTGGAATAACAAAAAACTCAAGATAGAGAAAACTATTCTCAACAATAAAGGAACCTGTGGTGGAATCACCATTCCAGACCTTAAGCTGTACTACAGAGCAATTGTGATAAAAAACTGCATGGTATTGGTACAGTGACAGGCAGGTTGATCAATAGAATAGAACTGAAGACCCACAAAAGAACCCACAAAACTATGGCCACTTGATTTTGACAAAGGAGCTAAAACCATCCAGTGGAAAAGAAGGCAGCATTTTCAACAAATGGTGCTGGCTCAACTGGCGGTTAGCATGTAGAAGGCAAAGTGATCCATTCTTATCTCCTTGTACAAAGCTCAAGTCCAAGTGGATCAAGGACTTCCCATAAAACCAGATACACTCAAACAAATAGAAAAGAAAGTGGGGAAGAGCCTCGAGCACATGGCACAGGGGAAAATTTCCTGAACAGAACACCAACTTAACTTTTTAAATTCACTATCAAAGTATTTTCATCATCTGGATTTCTTATGCCTGCTCTTGACAACCACTGTTCTTTTTCCTGCTGCCACGAACTGTATCATTTGTGTTCTCTGTTGGTTCCCATGGGGTGTTTAAAAGTCAAGAACTTTAGCATTCCCAAGTAAGTCCCCTGTTAAAAGTAAGTCACCTTTTCTTGAATAGAGGCAATTAGTAAAGGCAATAGCGCCCTAGTTACCTCTGCTGCTTTCTCTGGGGAGGGGAGGATTTGCTTCCTGCAAATGAGGACGTCTATATTGAGCCATAATTCTACTCTGCACCATTTCAGATACCTGGCATGTATAATATGTGTCTCCTGCATGCTAATCATTTTTCTTTTCTTTCATAAAAATGTGTGAAAGCAATCACTTTCTTGAATGCCAACTTTCGAGAAGCCTTTAATTAAACAGGAGAATATTTATAGAAACATAAATTACTTTGTCCTCCGTAGTAATTATAAACTTCCTTTGTTATTTGAAAAAAAATACAGTTACTCATTGATTTATATTAGAGTAAATGCAGGTTGCACTGAATTTAAGATATAGCTGATATAATGGACCAACCAAGAAGAACAACTCGGTGACATTCCTTTCATGCAACTATACAAGTCTATCTTAGAGCACAAAAGATGCATAGATTAAAAGAACTGACTCATAAAAGCATTATTAACAGAACACTTTGTCTTTTTGTAATTTAAAGCATATTTCTAAAAGTGAAAACTAATTTCTATCCTTGCCAGAAATAGCTTGAACTCTTTGTGCAGTCCTATCAGGGAGTGACAAGCATGAATGCAGAAATGTCATAGGCACTTTCTTGTCACCGTGGTAGGATATCCTGGCAGGGTGTTCTATCATACAGTATTTATCCTCACTTCATTCAACACTTCATTCAAGGTTTAACTTGGCTTACAGTTCCAAGGGATGCAGCCTGCCCTTGTGAGGAAGACTTGGCAGCAGGTAGGGAAGGCTCGGTGATCACCGTTCATCCACACTCCCAAAACAGGGATGGGTGTAAGCAAGTACTCTACCTGCTGTTTCTGTATGGTATTGTCCAGGAACTCCTTTGCAGGATATGATCCTGCTCCTCATTTAGATGGCTCCTCCTGTATCAATTAAGGTATAATTAACTTATAATTAATATATAATCCTGCACAGACATCCAAGGATATAATCTCCCAGGACATTCTAGATTCTTCCAAGTTAAGGACACTATCACAAGGAATGACAACATCATTGCACCAAATAAATCAGCTTAGAACACCTTCAAAAATTAATCATCTATAGACTCTATAGCTTACATAGTCTCTCTGTGTCTTATCCAGTGTGTTCAAATACCAAGTCTGGACAGTAGTCACTGTATCATTTTAGGAAAGAGTTTAAGTCAATAATTATAACAAGTTAAAGTAATTTGACCATTGCATTTGAATGAGATCTGATATTTGGGATTAGAGAGAAGAGTCACAGATTATATGCCTTCACATATAGGGCTGTCTCAGAGCACACTGGAATTTTATATTTAGCCAGTTTTCTTAAAATAAGGATTGTGTGGTGGCACCCAACAATTAGAGAATGCATAATTTTGTCTCTCAGGTCTGCACTACTCAATAAACTATAATTGCCAACTGTTCTCTTAGCACTTCCACTTTGTAAAATATTCTTGGTTTTGCATTTTCTAATAATTATGAGGTATTTTTTTGTTTTGTTGCATTCTATTTATAATATATCTTTTCTTACACTTGCATGGTTTCTGAATTGATTGCTGTTTTAGTTTCTATGGTAACTCTGCCAGTTCCCTACCTATAAATAGATATTTTATAATAGCAGGCATATGAAAGTTCAATTTTAAACACCCTTCTGCAATAGGGAGGGGAATTGCTAAAAAAAATCGAGGTTTAAAGAAACAGATATTTTATACCTGCCAGAATGTAAAAATAGAAGAAAAAGATTGAAAATTCATGTAGGTGCAGGCTGCAAGCACACGTGCCAAGAAAGGAAAAGTGAAGCTTTTAATAAAAAAAGAGAAATGTGGAGTTGGGACATGCTTTAAGTTTAGCCTTCATTGAAAAGTACCTGATATCTTTTAAAATAGCATTCATTATTCATTATCTACATACAAACTCTAACAGAGTGTGTTTCCTCTGCTGACTCTTACAAGACTCTGGAGCAGAGTTTTGTAAACACTATTAGGTGTGATTCAGAAGTGGGGTATGTATTACTCCTAATCCATCTCTATCTCTTAGCTTTTTTATATCGTGAGTTCTGGGAACTAAACTCAGGTCCTCAAAAAGAACAACAAGTGCTCTTAACCATTGAGTCACCCCTCCCCCCCAGCCCCATTTCAAAGTTTTTGGACTCACAAAGTGAAGTGAATCAATCAGTCTTGGCTTTGCAGCTTCTATATTTTCCCCAGGAAGTCTCCACTACTTCAAAATTTAGAAAGTGTTCCCCTACACTTGGTTTTTGTTTTTGTTTTTTAATTTTATTTAGTCTTCTTTTACAATTCAGATTTTTATTTTATTTTATTTTATTATTATTTTTTTTTACAATTCAGATTTTATCCCCCCTCCTCGTCCACCCTCTGTTCCACATCCCATACATCCTCATTCCCAACCTTTCCAGGAGAATGATCCCATACCCCGACACCCCCACCTCTCACCCTACCAGACCTTCCCACTCCCTGGGACCTCCAGTCTCTTGATGGTTAGGTGCATCTTCTCTGACTGAGCCCAGACCTGGCAGTCCTCGGTTATATTTGTGTTGGGGGCCTCATATCAGCTAGTGTATGCTGCCTGGTTGGTGGCTCAGTGTCTGAGAGGTCTCGGAGAGGCCAGGTTAGTTGAGACTGTTTGTTCTTTTACAATGTCGCCCTCTTCCTCAGCTTCTTCCAGCTTTTCCCTGATTCAACCACAGGGGTCAGCAGCTTCTGTTCATCGGTTGGGTGTAAGTATCTGCACCTGAGTTTTCAGCTGCTTGTTGGATTTTATTATCATTTTTACTCTTTGAAAACTTAATGCATGCATCTGATGTGTTTCAGTCAGGCCCACCCCTGTTGCCCCTGTCCAGTTTCTCCTCTGTGCCCCACAACTATCCTCCCACCAAATCTTACATCTTTAATTTAAATACACTTTACTTCACTTTTTTCCTTTAAAGGAGTTTTCAATCTATTGCAATTTATTCTTGCATCTTTTATGAGTTACTCTTTATGGAAATTCAATGGGCTATCAGCACTTAGCTTTTTCTTACTCGCCATACATTAAGTCTCAAGTATACATGGACTTATTTTTAGACTCTGTGTTGTTCATTCAACAGACTCCGTCTGTTCATTTATTTTCCCATTTCCACACTGATAACAGTTAATGAGGATGTTTTAATATATTTGCAAAAAAAAAAGTTGGGATTCCATTTAATTGCTCTTCTTAAAGAACCATCTTAAAGTTTCACAAGCTCTCCATTACTGCTTGCATTCGGTTTTACTGATTGCTTTGCAATCTATGTCTACACAGCATTAGGTTTTCTACGGAACACGGAGATGTCTACCTAGTTTTATGTTCAACAATGACCGGCAATCTGTGTGTGTGTGTGTGTGTGTGTGTGTGTGTGTGTGTGTGTTTGTGATAAAGAGTCTAGAATTGTGTAAGAATTTTACAAGTGATAAATGATAAATTTTCAGTCACCTTTACTGATTATTCATTGCTGTCAGTACTGGCATGTTTAGTTTGCATTTCACCATCTGACCTGCTAGACCTGTCCCAGTATCACTGTGTAAAGGACTCTTGTCTTTCCTAATACACATTTTATCTCTTTTACATTAAAGGATATTACATTTATTTATGTATTGAATGTGAGTATGTTTGTGTGTGTGTGGAAGCATGCATATCACAGTGTGTGTGTAGGGGTCAGAGAACAGCTTTCGGGAGTCAGTTCTCTCCTTCTCTCATGTGGCTCTCAGGAATGGAACTCAGGTCATTGGGTTTGACCACAAGTGCCTTTGGCACTGAGCTTCTTGGTCAGTGGATTCACTGGTTTTCCTTTACCATTCAGGTCACACTTTATTAGCAGAGAAAAAGCTCATTGTGTCATTGGAGCCTGAGAAGTTGTATCTGAGTTTGAAATGACTATATGCTTATGCCACATCTCACCTTACTGTTTTCACACCCAATTGCTTAAACTGGTGTGTTTTTATCCACTTTAAGCAGAACCAGGGATCCCTATGGATGTCTCAGACATAGGATGATAGAAAAACAAATTTTTTATTTTCTAGAAAAAAAATTTTGTGATAAGCTATCAACACCATCTGAATTTTTTTTTATAATTACTATCACTACTACTACTACTACTACTACTACTACTACTACTACTACTACTGTCTTTAATCTTTTTTTACAGTCTGTTATCCTCCTCCTGGTCCACCCTCTGACAGTTCCTCATCCCATTCCTCCTCCCCTATCTCCAAGAGGATGTCTCCACCCCACCATGCCTCTCCATTCCCTGGGGCCTCAAGTCTCTCTAGGGTTAGGTCCATCTTCTCTCATTAAGGTCATACTAGGCTGTCCTCTGTTGTATATGTGATGGGGGCCTCAGACCAGCTAGTGCATGCTTCCTGGTTGGTGACTCAGTCTCAAAGAGAGTTCAGGGGTCCAGGTAAGTTGAGACTGCTGGTCTTCCTATGGAGTCACCCTCCTCCTCAACTTCTTCCAGAATTTCCCTAATTCAACCACAAGGGTCCCTGACTTCAGACCATTGGTTGTGCATAAGTATCTGCTTTTGTCTCAGTTAGCTGCTTGTTGGGCCTCACAATGGAAAGCCATGCTAGGCTCCTGTCTATAAGTACATCATAG
This sequence comes from Montemys delectorum, assembly GCA_019843815.1. Taxonomy (NCBI): domain Eukaryota; kingdom Metazoa; phylum Chordata; class Mammalia; order Rodentia; family Muridae; genus Montemys; species Montemys delectorum. Next base: position 40,875 of record JADRCD010227901.1, read on the forward strand.
CATCAGTAATAGTGTCAGGCCTTGGATCCTTCCCTTGAGATGGGTCCAAATCTGGGCCAGTCACTGGACCTTCTTCCCTCAGTCTCTTCTCCATTTTTGTCCCTGCGGTTCTTTTAGACAGGAGCAATTCTGGGTCAGAGTTTTTGACTGTGGGATGGCAATACCATCTCTCCACTTGATGCCCTGTCTTTCTACTAGAAGTGGATTTTACAAGTTTCTTCTGCCTATTGTTGAGCATTTCATCTAAGGTCCCTTCCTTTGAGTCTTGAGATTCTCTCACCTCCCAGGTCTCTGGTATATTCTGGAGGGTTCCCCTGCCTCCCATCTCCCAAGATTGTATATTTCCATTCATTCTGCTAGCCCTTTGGGCTTCACTCTTGCCCTTACTTCCCAGTACCTGATCATGTTCCCCTTTTCTCTTCATTAGGAAAGTTGATTATAGTCTGATCTAACTTGTGGCCCACACCATGAGAGGGAGCCTGTGGTCTACACTACATGGATGGCCAAAGAGGAGAGACTAGAGTATAACAAAAGCACAACTGAAAATAAGTAAATAATAAAAACAATTTTAAAATCAGTAAAGTTATTACTAATGATATTCTTCTATCTGGTACCTTGTCCGGTCATCATCAGAGGCTTCATCCACCAGCAGAAGGAAGCAGGTGCAGAGAGCTACAGCCAGACTATGTGGAGAGAGAATTTAAATTGGAGGTTTCCACTGGGTTCCCTCCCTTGGAGCTCTGGGTTCCCTTATGGAAGATGGGAAGGAAAGATGATAGGAGTCAGAGGGGATGGTAGACAGGTAGAACATGCCCACTGAATCAACTAAGCAGGGCTCACATGGGCTTACAGAGACTGAAGTGCAAACCGGGCCTGTATGGGTCTGCACTAGGTTCTTTCTCTGTGTATGTTAGCTGTGAGCTTGGTACTTGTGCGACTCCTACAGCGCGCTTTTGGGATGCTCTTCCTCCTATTGAGTTGCCCTGTCCAGTCCCAGTAAAGCTTTTGCCTTGTCTTATTTTATCTTGTCATGCCTTGGTGTTGTCTCTTGGAAGCTTGCTCTTGTCTGAAGGGAAGGAGGGGTTGCATCTCAGAGAGAGGGAAGGTAAAGAGGGATCCAGGGTGGGGGTGAGGTGGAGCAGAGGGAAGGGAAACTGCAGTGTATGATTGAAGAATCTATTTTCAATTAAAAAAATGAAATAAAAGAAAAATTAATTGCCACTATTACTGATATTATACATCCCATGAAGATTCATGACACAAATTAATAAATTGTATTCTTTGCGTTCTTTATATAAAAAAATAAGGCAGTTATATATCGCCCCACAGATATTAGCATAGAAATTATTCCTATCAGCTTAGCTTTAAATTACTCACTCTTTTTGACATTTCTTAACCATCATTCTAATCACATAAAACTGTGCAAGAAAGTATGTTGATTTTATTCCACTTGGTGAGGCATTCCATTACTGGGTACCTTTTTGAATTTCTTTTAGGGGAGTCTGTGTAATGAAATGTATATCAGGTATTTAATGCCTGCCAGACATTTAAGGTGCTTTGCATTTAGATGTATGAGCTGACCTTATCAGATGCCTAAGAACTGAAGTAATTGTGTCTTGTACTAATCAAAATGTCTTCTGTTATAACAAAAGCAAAATCCAATTACACTGTATCATTCCTGATGCTTGCTAGCTTGGTAATTAAATACATATTTCTGATCTAGAGAAATACAATCATTCTTTCAGGCAGCTATATGTGTTATGCCTTCAATTAATGTTGCTTTAAAAATTCATAATTGTTATCAATACTATAAAAAAAATCATGTCAAAAATCAATGCTCAGCCATGCTTTCCCTTTCTTAGCCTGTTCAACCAAGGAACATGCACCTAGAACAGAACGTATTCCTCCTACACTCATGTTTCATTTGAACAAATTATCAAAAAAAAAAAAAACAATTACTAAAGGAGTGGATTGTGAGCCTGTAGAAAAGAACCCTTAATATCTATAATGGTTAGTTCCAGAGACTAGGCATCAAAAATATGTCACTGCTGTAAATTGAACTTCCGTGAGGCAATTGGTCTATCATAGTTTGCTCTGATGCTGCTCAGGCAACATGGCAAATAGAACCAAAGCCTGCCATTTGCTTTATCTTCATTCATCGATGGGCTGGTCTTACAGACAATCCAGTATTTCACACAGGAATAGTCGTCCTAAACTCGGTGAACTATCTGTGCTTACTTTGGCGCAATAATACCATCATTCAAGCATGGTCCAGTCTTCTGTCTCTATAAATTATTAAATATGGGATTATTCAATTCTCAATGAACATGACTGCACTGACTCTGCTACTCGAGTATTGTGTGAGTTATGGCAGGTTAATGTAAACCCATGCATCTCTGAGAACTTGTCTAATGTTAAACAACTTGCTTCCAGTAGAACTAGAAGTCTTCAAGAGCATCCAACACCTTTCTTTCTTCCTATAGGTAACCGTCATACCCCATGGCATCTCAGCACCTCCCTGATGGCTAGTCTTCCACAGCCTATTCAAAGGCCAGGTCCATGCTCCCATCTTAGCCCAAGATTTCTGCATGCTGCCTTGTCGTCCTGTGACTTCCTGTGTTTATTCATCAGAATCCATCCTTTGATGCAGAAGGCTGATCTTTCAGATGTGCCATGAGTAATGCAGAAGAGAGACAATGAGTCTTCCCTTTGTGCTGACGTGTGATTTGTGGGCAGGAACTGTGGGTTGTACAGGATTCAGTCTAACAGAACTCAAACCTCCCTCTTGCTCACCTGTCATCTTCGGGCTAGTGACTTCTGACTACATCCTTCTCCCAAGATCATCCCCACCTTCTTTTCTTTCTTAGAAGAGAGATCTTTTACATCCTTTTGAAAACCTCACAGTTTGCTTCTGCAAACATATATTCAGCTCACTTTGCTGAGCATATCTTTCAGATTCCAATTTGCCCCCAAAACACAGTACTGTCAACCTGAACTTTGAATCATCCCAAGTTCTAGTTTGGATATCTGCACGTGTCTTATAACTCTCTCATGGTTGTATTTTACTTTGAAAGGTGAGGCTTGTATTTGTTTTTGGAATGTTCTGTTTCAAACTACCAGGGCTATCTCCTATTCTTTTCAGTCCCTTAAATTAAAAAAAAAAATCAGTGAGTGATGATCATGTATACAGAATCTTTTTGCTACATAAAATGATGATATTGTGTACTCTATGAAGCTAATACTTCAAGACCTCTGTTTCTATCAGTGGTTTCAAACATCCAGTTTATGAATATTTGAGGGATCCACACCACAGGGAGGGGAAGACAGTGATGTAATCAGACCCTATTGTCCCTATCTATATGTAAGCATTTCTATATTGCCACTTAATATTAAATGCTGAAAATTAGAAGTCATTGAACGGTTCCTACATGCAGCATTTGGGAGTGAAATTATGTTCATATTGTATAAAACAAGAAGGGCATAAATAAGAACTTTGTCTATAAACTTCTAAAATTATATGTGATTTTGCTTAATCTGGGCTACCACTTTTTTATTTTTATTTTTATTGATTTAAGTTTTATTGTATTATGATGAGAAAAGATACATGACTTTAATTTATCTGAATTTGTTAACATTTAAAAACATATTTTAAGTAAGTAGAATTAAATCACATTCTTGTTTCCTTTTTGTACCCCAACTCCTCCCAGAGACCCTCCCTTCAATACCTGCAATGCCTTTTCTTTATTTTGTCATATTCTTTAAAATTTATAGAATATTGTAACAATAAAAATGAGTGTTATAAAAGTTGTTTGATATAAAACAATTGATTGAACAGTCTTACATAGATGCTTGTCTACAGCAATACCGAAAATACATACATTTTTCTCAATATAAATTTTAAATAACTCTAAACATATTAACTGTATGTATTAAAATGATACATCACTACTAGTATTTTTAAATGAACATATATATATATATATATAGTCTTTTTGTTTGTTTGTTTGTTTGTTTGTTTTGTATTTAGTAGAGCTTAAAATCTTGGCTCTTACTGTGGTACAAGCCCAAAATAAGAACTTTTAGACATTGGATTTCATTGTAATAAGGCTGTAATTCAATGACCCTCACATCACCAAAGGATTTTACCTCCATTGTAGCTAGTCTAAGAGTTGACAGTTCTGCTGCACCAAGGGATGAATTGTAGGCACAATTTTTGGATACAGACTTCTTGCTATGGTTAAAGCTATTTGACTTGAGTGAGTGTCTTTATTCTCAGCCCACAGAGAACAGGTTATAATCATTTAAGAAATAGTGTGTGTATTAAGATGGTCTATCCATAAAGTCATTCACCAACTGTTTCAATGAACAATGGTTCTGCTTTTTTTGCATTTTCTTTGAGTGTTGTGTGAATGTTTTCTATGGTGTCTTCTGCCCCTGAGATTCTCTTTTCTATCTCTTGTATTCTGTTGGTGATCTTTGCATCTATGACTCCTGACTTCTTTCCTAGGTTTTGTATCTCCAGGGTTGTCTCTCTTTCTGATTTCTTTATTGTTTCTATTTCCATTGTTAGATTCTGGATGTTTTTGTTCATTTCCTTCACCTGTTTGATTATGTTTTCCTGTAGTTCTTTAAGGGATTTTTGTATTTCCTCTTGGAGGGCTTCTAGCTGTTTACCTGTGTTCTCCTGTATTTCTTTGAGGGTGCTATTTATGTCTTTCTTAAAGTCCTGTAACATCATCATGAGAAGTGATTTTAGATCTGAATCTTGCTTTTCTGGTGTGATGGTGTGTCTAGGACTTGCTACGGTGGGAGAACTGGGTTCTGATGATGCCAAGGAACCTTGGTTTGTGTTGTTTATTTTCTTACGCTTGCCCCCCCCCCCCCCCCCCGCCCGGGTGTTGTGGGACTGGCTGCAGAGTTTGAGTCCAAGATCTGCTCAGGGCACCAGCCTAGACAGACCTTAAACAACCTGAGCCACTGGGCTAGCAGAGTTCCTGTGTGCCTGTGTCCTGGTGGTCCCAGTTACTCTCAGTGTTGGGACAGATGTTGTTTCCTCCTTATCTCTGATCCCGGGTGTGTTAGAGTGCCTGGGAGTGGCGCTTCCTTTGGGTGTTGTGGGACTAGCTGCGGAGTTTGTACACAAGGTCTGCTCAGGGCATGAGCCCAGACAGTCTGGAAGCAACCCATGTCACGGGGCTGGGGGAGTTCCTGTGTGCCTGGGTCCTGCGGGTCCCAGCAGCTCCCAGTGTTGGGACAGATGTGTCCTCCTCACCTTCTCACCTCTGATCCTCTGATCCTGGGTGTATCAGAGTGCCTGGGAGGGGAGCCACCTCTGGATACTGTGGGCCTGGCTGCAAAATTTGGTCCCAAGGTCTGCATAAGGAACTAGCCCAGACAGACTGGAAGCCCTGGGTGACCACTTAATATGATTCTGTATATTACTCAAGCTTCCGAGAATAGAGAGGTGAAATGAATGAAAGAAAATTACAAACTGCCTTCATCCAGCAGTAACAATGACTATTTGTTGACACTTGGTTGAGAGATATTTCCTAGGGAGCTGCAATGCATATATCTGTCTACTTGACATAGTTGATAGCAAATGCACCAAAGTTTAACTTGGTGAACAGTGTGTTTATTTGGGGTTACTAACAGAAGTGTGAGTGTGAGTTACAGGGGCAGGGAAGACTCAAATGCAGTTGTATCACTAAAAAACCCACCCCAAAATGAATAACTCACAAAAGCTGCATTGCTGGAGCTATCTCCACAACTTGCATCTCTTTCCAGAGGGTCCAGGAAATCTTTTTTCTGGGTGGCTCACTTCATTAGTTGCCTTCCCCAGAAGTTATGTTTTCTGCTCCTATTAAACTGGGGAAGGACTGTAGTCAACCTCACAATTTTGTCTTTTCTTACCTATAATGAGTATTTAAGTACTAAGTCTCAGGGTCCTCCTTCCCACCTCTTGAATGGGAAGTTTCAATTTGGATGAAACCACCATACAATCACACTACTGAAAGTGTTCAAAACATATATACTGTCTGTCATAATCTGAAGGTGTAAAGTTTAGTAGCTACAGGCACACAAACAATGAGATAAATTAAATTGTTATCTTCTAGCCTTTGATAGGTAGAAGATGGAAAATAATCTGGAGTTAGAGTACAGAATGGAGGTGTTCAAGAAGTACCCATTTACAGAAATGAGAGACTGAAATAAAGGAAAATAGTATGTCTTTATATATAAGGCACTTTTTATTTTACGTTTCTCATGGTAGCCTCACAAGAATCTTAAATGCTCACTGTACAGGATGTGGCAAAAAAAAAATTGAACTGGAAAATAACTTGAATGAGAAGACAGAAAGACTTCTTCCACATCCACCTTTTACCCAGACGCTGCTTTTCCCAAAATGACAACCGAGAGGCATTTGGTGGGAATCTCGTAAGTATCAAGTGGAAAGTTCTAGGTTCATTTAGGTGAGAGGGTACTTATACTACATTTCTCCTGTGATTATATGGACCCTACGTACAATACATGCATGAGAAGAATATATCCAGTTACTTACACCTGTCCCCAGTTTAAAATATGTGCTTATGCACAGATCTACCAGACCTGTTCTGCATATCTGTGAAGGAAAAATACTTGTTTGATTTTTAAAGAGAAAACAGAAACTTAGAAAAGCTTCTGTCTTGGACAACATCTCTCTAGTATTAAGTCCTGGATAGATGATTCAACTAAATATTTAGACCTGAGTTTCAAGGGTTTGTTGTTGTTGTTACCTTACCCAGGACTTGTAGGCAAACAGATGTTCTTGGGTCTGTAGTCCTATGAACATGTAATTTATTTAATTGTTTCTAAAGATGAAACATTTGTGAGATTATCTTAGGATGACAATAATTGAATTGCTTGAGTCTATATTTTGAAAGATTCCCTTCTCGTGGCTTTACTGTTTTGTTAATCAAACAACAATCTCAATAGCAAAGTTAAACAATATCCTTAGATTTGACTAAAGATTACTAAATTGGCTATTGAATCCTTTTCCTTGCTTTGTCAACTATTTAAGTTTGTATTATCATTGTATGATTTAAAATATGTGCTTACAGCTTCTTTTCTGGATATTTTGACAAACTAAATGAGTTCATAGATGATTATACTTAGACAAAGGAAACAATAAGACAAAACTATAAGGTATCACAAAGGAGATTACACAATGATAACTGTGTCAGTTCCTTAGGAAGACACAGCAGTTGTTATATATATATATCTCCAATCAGTGTCAGAGCATCTACCTGTATGAAATGAGCATTTAATGATCTAAAAATAGAGAAAAACTGCAATATGATTGGTGGAGACTTCAACATCTCACTTTCCAGAAAATCAAAAAGAAATGCTGAACTCAGACTATATTTAGACTAACTAGCCCTATGAGATTTGTCTAGAGCATTTCATTAATGGTAGCAGAATATATTCCATTTTCAAATATCTATGAGATTTTTTAGGGTGTATCATGTAGTAGCAAAAGTCTGAACAAATTCTAGAAGATTGAAATCCTATCTCATGTCATTTCAGACTGAGATGATAGGAAACTAAAAAGCAATAATAGGAAGATATCCATTATAAAAGGAAACCACATGCACATCATCAACAGAAATGGACTCAGCAGAAAAAAACTCAGGTGACAGCAGATGCTGGAGAGGTTGTGGAGAAAGAGGAACACTCCTTCATTGCTGGTGGGATTGCAAGCTGGTACAACCACTCTGGAAATCAGTTTGGCAGTTCCTCCGGAAATTGGACATAATTCTACCAGAGGACACAGCTATACCACTCCTGGGCATATACCCAGAAGATGCTCCAACATATAATAAGGGCACATGCTCCACTATGTTCATAGCAGCCTTATTTATAATAGCCACAAAGTGGAAACAACCCAGATGTGCCTCAACAGAGGAATGGATACAGAAACTGTGGTACATCTACACAATGGAGTACTACTCAGCTATTAAAAACAATGAATTTATGAAATTCTTAGGGAAATGGACAAGGTAACCCAATCACAAAAGAACACACATGGTATGCATTCTCTGGTAAGTGGATATTAGCCTAGAAGATCAGAATACACAAAGTACAATCCACAAACCACAAAAAACTCAAGAAGGAAGACCAAAGTGTGGATACTTCATTCCTTCTTAAAAGGGGGAACAAAATACCCAGGGAAGGATTTTCAGAGACAAACTATGGAGCAGAGACTGAAGGAAGGGCAATCCAGAAACTGCTCCACCTGGGAATCCTTCCCATATTCAATCATCAAATCCAGATACTATTGTGGATGCCAGCAAGTGCTGGCTGACAGGAGCCTGATATAGCTGTCTCCTGAGAGGCTCTGACAGTACCTGACTAATACAGAAGTAGAGGCTCACAGTCATCCATTGGATTGAGTACAGGGTCCCCAATGAAGGAGCTAGAGAAAGGACCCAAGGAGCTGAAGGGCTTGCAGCCCCTTCGGACGAACAACAATATGAACTAACTAGTACCCTCAGAGCTCCCAGGGACTAAAACTCCAACCAAGGAGTACACATGGGGGGACTCATGACTCCAGCAGCATGTGTATAACAGAGGATGGCCAAGTTGATCATCAATGTGAAGGTTCTATGCCCCAATGTAGGAGAATGTCAGGGCTAAGAAGTGGGAGAAGGTGGGGTGGTGAGCAGGGGGAGGGGAGAGGGAACAGGGGATTGTTTTAGTTTTTGGTTTTATTTTATTTTGTTTTATTTTTTTTTCTTATTTTATTTTATTTTTCTTTTTTTCTTTTGGAGGGGAACCTGGGAAGGGAGATATTGTAAATAAAGAAAATATCTAATAAAAAAAAAGCTAAGTTGTAAATAAGAGGAAGCATTTATTCCATCCTCTCTGAAATCTGGAATGTAACAGTGACTGAAGTGAGAATAAACTCTGTATGACAGTAGGAATCTATACAATATCAACCCCCCTCTTGTCAGCCGTACACAGGAAATGAGATCTTGTTAACCTCCTCCAAGCTACAAGCACACCCTCACTTGGTCAATATCCACTGCTCTACATGCAGACCCTCACTTGGTCAATATCCACTGCTCTACATGCAAACTCTCACTTGGTCAATATCCACTGCTCTACATACAAACCCTCACTTGGTCAATATCCACTGCTCAGTGATTACATTTATTCTTGTTTTTTTAATACCCTGGGATCCCTTTGCTATGTTTATATTTGCATGAGTAAAAGCATGCTAATGCCACAGAAACTATTTCAGGACTTGCTCCTTTCACTGGATGCTTTGGGAATGCACACTCACCTCTTGCTTGTATCTGTTGTTCATATTTATCACTGAGGTGTGCCTAATTGTGTGACTGCCACAACTTTTTTTTTTCTTATTCTGCTCCACAGAGTTCATTTTGGTTCCCACAGGTACTATGATTCTGAGTGATTTTACCCATGATTTTTGTCAGTATATAATGGTAAGGAACACAACAAGGAAGTGGGCTGGAGAGTCATAAGGTATATATACATTCAGCTCCAGTAGGTACAGGCAACAGTTCTACAAAATGGTTGCACACTTGTTGAAATGTCCATCAACAGCATGAGGATTCTGGCTGGTCCCTATCCTTGCACCAATTGACTATTTATTTATTTATTTACTTGTTGATTTATTTATTTTCTTTTTTATTCAGTCACGCTGGTGAGTAGGTAGTGAATGCTCATGGCAATTTCTACTGAGTAATTTGCAATGAAAATTGAGGACTTTCATCTATTTGGTAGCTATCTGGATGGAGACATTCAGGATGGAGTATGTGCTGGATATAATTATAACTTCGTAAGAAAGCGCTCTGATACAATCTATGTTTTAATAATTGTACATGCACAAATTACTTTTAATTTTTAAGTAAATTTAGTTTTTTTGACTTCATACAATCATATATAATTCATTCCAATTACCCTCTCTCCACCTTCTCTTACCTTTATCCTTGGTAACTTCTCCGCTTTCCTACGAATCTTTTTACCATAATCACAAGTTTATGATGTTTTATGAGTTTAACCTGTCCTACCCATTGGAACCTGGTGTGCTCATGAGCGGCTGTACAAATGGACACTGTGCTTATCCACCTCCTAGAATCTGTAAGTTATCAGTATTTCAGCAGTAAGTGACACGACTCCATATCGTGACCATTGCTCCAGTTGAGCAGGAAGTGTGTTGTAGTTAGCATTGCATTTCTAGGGTCTGATGCTGGCTTTGCATATTTTCTTTTAAATGTGGATATCTAACACAATACATTTCCTTTTAAACACTGCCTCACTGATTCATGCTAGTTTGAGTGTATTTTATTTTTAATTATCATTTAATGATTGTTTTCTAAGTTCCTTTCTGATTTTTTTTTATTGTCATGATGGTTGTTTCAAATAAAACTAATTAGTTTTAAAACACTTGAAGGTTTCCTAGATATCTTACTGATATTTGAAAATGAAATACAACTGAAATAAGAAAAGATGGGATTATTTTCCTTTAATGTTTATCAAGAACAGCAAGATGGCTCAGGAGGTAGGATGCTCAGCATATGAGTAGGAGCCCTAGGACTCCAATGGTGGATGGAGAGAGCTGAGCCCTGCAAGCTGTCCTCTGTCCTCCACAGGCATGCTACGATGAGTACCTGGGCCACCCCTCCAAATTAATAAATGTGGTAAAATAATTTAAATAAAAAATTTTGTTTTAGGACTTAGCAGTTTTCTCCTAGTGAGTGTTTCTTTATGTACATACAAAGAATACATATGTGTAGAGTATAGGTATGTTAGGTCAAGTTTCCGTAGTGTCTATTTAAAAATTTACATCCCCCTATAAAGTGTTAACATCTGCATCTGTGAGTTTGGCACTGTTAAGTTTTACTTTAAGTATTTTGGTGTTCTCTGAATAAGCATATATATGCACAGACTCACGTCTTCTCAGTTCGTCTGGTCTCCTTGGTCTGTTTGGGTTGATACCACCACCCATAGTTCTGATCTCTTTTGTTAGTCAAATTTTCTGTCATTGATATGGAGAGTATTAAACTATTTTGACATTGTCCTGGCATCCAATATGAGAAGTTGCATTTTCAAAATTCAGTGTATCTATGGTAGGCTTTTACTGAACTGTGGGACGGGCTCCTGTCCCCTTTTTTGCTGAGTGCTTTCCAGGGGCAGCCCTCTTACTCTAAGGAGCCCCGGTTGTGGCATCTGAAGAACAAACACTGTCTTCTTTGGAATTGAGAAGGGCTGTCAAACACACAAGAATCTGCTCATCAAGATTGGCTGTGTGAATAGATAAGTGCAGAATGGAAGAGTATCATTGGTCTAATTACTGGAAATTTCCATGTCTTCTTGAGAAATGTCTATCTGGGTTGCACGTCCATCTTTAAGTCATGGTTTTTGTCCCTTTGTTGCCCCACTGAGACTTGCTGGGTTCCTGTGTCTCCTGGATAACAACCCTTTGTCAGATGCATATTGTATAAATAATTTCATCCACTCGGTAGGATGTTTCTTTTATCTGTTCATTACCTTATTTGCTGTTCATAAGCGCTTTAGTTTTTTAATTACATTTTGACAAAGGTGGTGACTACAAGCTGGAGAGAGTTGGAGGAGGGATGCGTGGGTTGATCAATGGCTTCTAAGCGGTGGTTTGATAGGAAAAAGAAGTTCTAGTATGAGTGCCATTGCTCTAGAGGGGACTATAGATAATCTAACATGGGCTTCACAAAGCTAAAAGAAAAGTTTTGAATGTTTGTACTATTAAGTAATTATAAAGGGCTCTCAAGATGTACCAGCCAGTAAATTGTTTATGGCTCAAGCGTGAGATTCTGAATTCAGATTCCTAGCATTTAATTAAAAAGCTGGGCACTCTTGAGCTGTGTTTGGTTGACACCATTGGGAGGTCTAGTTTTTTCTGGGGGGAGGTTGGGAGGGGTGGATCTAGAGGAGAGAGTAGGTGCCAGGGAACTGGGAGAGATGGGGCACAGGGAAGGTGTGGTCAGGATGTATTGTATGACAGAATACATACAAATTAAAAAGCAAAAGCTGGGTGTAGCAGTGCTTGTCTGTGTCTTCAATTCCAGTACCGGGAAAGCAAAAACAGGAGGGTGCCTAGAGGTCACTGGCCAAGGAACCCAACTGGATTGACAATGTCCAGTGACAGGGAGAGACCTTGTCTTTCAAAATAATGAGGAAAGAAACAGGAGAAGATGCCTGACATTGAGTTTAACCTCCATATATATGCTCATATATGTGCACGTACACCTGTATGTGGGGACACACACACACACACACACATACACACACACACACACACACACACACACACACATACACACACACAGAACTCTAAATATTTAAGGAGAAAATTACACTTAGCTTGGCTTAAACATTACATGTACATGTATTGAAATATAACATGATGCTCCATAACGTTGAATTGTTTTTATGATGCCAGTTTTTAAAAGTCACTCTTCTTTGGAGCCCTGTGAGGCAGCTCTGTGGCCACCTAGGTACCCTGAAGAATACTAGGGAGATTATGAAGAAGGAAAAGTGACAGGAGACAAAGGTTTCTTGCAAATTGAACATGGAGAGAGAGAGAGAAAAAAGAAAAATTCGGTTAGCAGAAGTTTAGAATTTACCTGAAAGATTCTTCTTCCTAAAATACTTTTCCCCTTAGTTCTTAGTACAGATGTGCTTTGCTCTCTTATACTCTTTGTGAGAAGTTACATGTAAGTTACAAGTTCTAGTCTAAATTGAATTTCCTACTAGTAATTTATCTATTAATATTGAGGTAAATAATGACAATTATTTTATTTTTTAGGCTATCTAGAGTGTTTTGCAGTAAGATGGACTACATAGTTATTAAGTGAAACCACTTTGTATTGCATTAATTTCCTCATAATTTTGATATTTTCCTCTGATTTTTCTTTATTCTATTCAAATTGTAACAACCTAAGTTAAAAAGAGAATTACCTTTCTCATTCAATATTTTTCAAAGCATATATACCCCATATGAGATTTTTATCAACATCACCTATGTGAAGATTTTAAGATGAGTTTGGAAAATACAATTAAATTAGGCAAATGCATTACTTTTAACACCAATGTTGTAAGTTCACCTTACCTGGAGGCAGTACTCTAGCCTAGAAGTTTTTTTTTTTTCCCATTGCCACCTTTGTTTCCATGGAAACTGGCCTCTTGGCACACACACACTCTCTCTCTTTTCACTTTAGATACAGGTTACAAAGTCAATGTCCAGGAAGAAACATGAAATATTCATAGAGCCAGTGCTCAGCAGCTTCAATTTACAGCTGTGTGCCTTCTCTTAGAGATTATGCACACACAGAGAAGTCCCCACAGTATGAATTTAGATATTTCCCTAAGCCTCCATCACCAGAGCTAAAGAAAAAAAATTCTCCTCAACTTAGAAGGAAAGCGATTCAGCAAGGATGATCTGAGTATGTGTAGAAGTGGACCAGAGAGGTCATACGAGGTCATAGTAAATGGATACTCATGAGAACACTGAAGACCTGGGGCAGAGGTCTAGCCATGTTCCTGGTATCTGTCAACAAAGTTAAAAAGTCAGTTCAGTGCATTACCTGGCTAATTATGGATTTTAAAAGAGGCACTTATGTCACCCCACCAAAGTACACATCTAAAGGACTCCAAATAAATTAATGTGTTTGTTTATTTTGATTTTTCCTAAATGGGAGAAAATTAACTCTGGTTACCTCTTAAGCTCAAACTAGACCCAGAAAAAAGCCTCTGTTGCTTTCAGGGATTAAACCACCAACCAAAGACTGTAGATGGAGGGATCTATGGCTCCAGAAACATATGTAGCAGAGAGTGGCTTTATCTAACATCAGTGGGAGGAGAGGCCATTGGCCCAGTGGAGACTTGATGCTCCAGGATAGGGGGATGCTAGAGCAGTGAGGTGGGAGTGGGTAAGTGGTTGGGGGAGCACCTGCTCAGAGACAAATGGGAGGGGAGATGGGATGGGGGTTTATGCAGGAGTAACCAGGAAGGGGGATATCATTTGAAATGTAAACAAATAAAGTGATTAATAAAAAAAGAAAAAGAAAAAGGCCTCTGTTGAGAAGTAAGCCACTTGTATGAATATGAAGTAGAACATGGGAACCTTTGAGGGAGGAAAGAAAAGATAAGAATGATGTAATTATATAGAATTTATATAATCTCAAAAAGCAAAAGAAATAATTTTAAAAGAACACATTAGAAACAAAAGAAATGTTAAGGGCCCAAGTGAGAATGCCTCAGTTCCACTTGAGAGGGAGAAGAAAGCAATCAGAGCAGAGTGGGGGCAGAGGGAGGGATGGACCTGGGTGGGAGAGGGGATAGGGAGGGGAAAAGAGAAACATGGTCAGGTATTGGGGGAGGGAACAGAAATAGGCAACCTCAGGAGGTAGGAGGTAGGGGACCCTCTAGGATGTAACAGAGACCTAGGAGGTGAGAGACTCTCAAGACTCAAAGGGAGGGACTTTAGATGAAATGCCCAACAATGTGTGTGTGGTGGGAACTTGTAGAGTCTACCTCCAATAGAAAGACAGGACATCAAGTAGAGGGATGGAGTTGCCATCCCACAGTCAAAAACTCTGACCCAGAATTATTGCTGTCTAAAAGAACTGCGGGACAAAAATGGAGAAGAGACTGAGGGAAAGGAGGTTCAGTGACTGGCCCAAATTGGGATCCATCTCAAGGGTAGGCTCCAAGGCCTGACACTAATACTGATGCTATGGTGTGCTTACAGACAGGAGCCTAGTATGGCTGCCCTCAGAGAGGCCCAACAAGCAGCTGACTGAGACAGAAGCAGATACTTACACCCAACCAATGGACAGAAGCAGGAGACCCCAGTGGTTGAATTAACAAAAGGCTGGAAGAAGTTGAGGAGGAGGGCGACCGACCCAGTAGGAAGACCAACAGTCTCAATTAACTTGGACCCCAAGGTCTCTCAGACACCGAGCCACCAACCAGGCAGCTTAAACTAGCTGGTCCGAGAGAAGACACACCTAACCCTTGAGAGGGAGTAGGGAGGCCTGGGAGGGTGTGTGGGGGGGTAGGGGGGCACCCTCTTGGGGGAGGAGGAATGGGATCTGTTGGAGGGAAGAACTGGAGGGGGGATAATGACTAGACTGTGAAAAAAGTGATTAAAGGATTAATGATTGCTTTTTTTTCAGGTTGTGTTTATATTTATTTTATATATAGATGTAATAATAATCAATTTCTTTAAAAAAAGATTTATTTACCTATCTTTTTTTATAGTAGAATTCTTTTTTTTTAATTAGGTATTTTCTTTATTTACATGTAAAGTTCTCCTTTCCCAGTTTCCCCTCCAAAAAACAAACAAACAAACAAAAACAATGAGAACAAATCCCTGTTGCCTCCCCACTCCCCATGCCTGTCACCTCACCCTCTCCCACTTATTGGCCCTGGCATTCCCCTACATTGGGACACAGAACCTTCACTGGGCTGAGGTCCTCTCTTTCTATTGATGATCGAATTTGCAATCCTCTACTATACACATGCTGCCAAAACATTCAGTCCAACCATGTATAGCCCTTGGTTGGTGGTTGGGTCCCTGGGAGCTCTGAAGGTACTAGTTAGTTATATTTGATGTTCGTCCTAAGGGGCTGCAAACCCTTCAGCTCCAGTAAACCTTCAGAAAGTCAAGGAGCTTCTCAGGCTCGCTGACTCCCGACTGCCCAGCTTTCTAACTTCAGGTTCCAGGATGGATGCTGTGTCCGTGATCTGTATTACAGAAATGTGGCTTTTGCCCCTCTAGATGAGCACTGGGCTCTGGAATGCAGAACTGCCCAGGCTAGAATTGCCATCTAGAATTGGAGGAGATGAGAGGGTCAGTTAATTCACTAAACCCCCACCAAGGGAATTTATCTAAGGGAAATTCTTAATCAACAGCAAAATAAGTGAACACAAAAACACGAGCTGTTTATCCCATGAGTAGCTTACTTTAAAAATCTCTATTGAATAGTTTACTGCCATACTTAATTACCCACTTGATTCCATTTGTTTTGTGTCCTTATCCGTTTCTAACATCCTACCATAGTGTTTCTCCTTCCATCCAAATGGAGACTATTATGTCTTTTTTCCAAACTGTCAAACATTATTTATTTATTTATTTTTAACTATTCTTTAACCATTTTTTTTGCAGTCCAGTCAGTATCCCCCTTCCGGTCTGCCCCTCCAGGTATGTTCCTCATTCCATATGTCCTGCCCCTCGCCCTTGGCTGGGGTCCCCTGTCTTCTGTCCATTGGTTGGGTGTAAGTATCTGCTTCTGTCTCAGTCAGATGCTTGTTGGGCCTCTCTGAGGGCAGCCATACTAGGCTCCTGTCTGTAAGCATCCCATAGCATCAGTAATAGTGTCAGGCCTTGGAGCCTACCCTTGAGATGGATCCCAATTTGGGTCAGTCACTGAACCTCCTTTTCCCCAGTCTCGTCTCCATTTTTGTCCTTGCAGTTCTTTTAGACAGGAACAATTCTGGGTCAGAGTTTTTGACTGTGAGATGGCAACCCCATCCCTCTACTTGATGCTTTGTCTTTCTACTAGAAGTGGATTTTACAAGTTCCCTTTCCCCACTGTAGGGCATTTCATCTAAGATACCTCCCTCTGAGTCTCTCACCTCCCAGGTCTCTGGTACATTCTGGAGTGTCCCCCTACCTCCCACCTCCTGAGGTTGCAATTCTGTTGGCCCTCAGGGATTCAGTCCTGTTCACCCCATCCTTGATCATGTTCTTCTTTTCCCTTCCCCCTTCCCTCTACCACCAGGTCCCTCCTTCCCTACTTCTGCCTTCTGCTTTCTTCTCCCTCATCCTCACTTGGGCTCTTACTCTCTAAGCAGAATGATTACTGCACTGTTGAGAGGACCCACTCAGTTCTCATGGATGACCTTGAGTTTCTTCAATGACTGCACCCTATGAAGGACACCAGGAGTATTGCAATGAATGGAATACAGCTTCTGTTCTTACAGTGAGGAGGTAAGGTTGATTTTGGACAATGGATTTAGTCACTTCTCATCACTATTTCTTTGGGCATGTGGGAATATTGTGCTTCTCCATGGGAACACATGGCCAAGAAGGCCAGCACACATCATGGAAGGAGGGAGAGCAGAGCAGAGAGTGTGGGAGAGGGCCAAGTGTCCCTGTCCCAGTATCTTCTTGGAGGCCATGGCTTCAGTGATGTACCTTCTCTCTGTTTGACAAAAGCTCCTAAATGTTTCATGACCTCTCGAGAGTACCAGAGGCTTCAGACCAAGCATTTATGAGAAATTCAATACCCAAACCATACTATGCAGAAATGAAAATTCAGATAGCTAGAAGAGAGAAGATTATGTTGGAGGATAGTAGTCAATCTAGGACTTGAATCTTAACCATCCGGTCCTGTGGTCCGCGCTATTTTCCCACCGGCAGGAATACACGGACACACACACAGGATCCTTCTGCAGCAAACCTTTATTACCATGTGGCGAGGAGAGAGAGAGCCCTGGAGAATGCACTGTTTATATACACCCTGGAGCGGCGTGTTCATCTCTGATTGGCTGTTTGCTCATTACCTCATGAGACGCCTCGGGATAGGCTGTGACTTGGCGCCTTTTGGCCCTAGCACATGCACAGACGACGTGTTAAGGGGAGAAGAAACCGGATGCCGGTGCCATCTTGTAATGGAGGCTGCTGGCTTAGTGTGGCTCTCTACACGGTCCGACTTTACTTCAAGCTCTTACTGATGCTATCAGATAATCACTAAAAGTAGGATTCTACACTGATTTATAGATATCTACAAACATACTTATATCATTTTCTACAAATTTCACATTATAATTTTGAAGAATCAAGTCAGCCAAGCCATTTGGAAAATTATACTAAGTGAAATTAGCTTTAAGAAAAATCTGCATGATCTCAATTATATTTAAAAATACTAAAAGAATAGAAATTAAATGTTCTGACTTATAAAAAATGGTAAGTAGGAGAGGTTAGCCAGCTTGATTATATAATTTTATAAAATATACTCATGTCAAAATTTTGTACCTCCTGGTTATACACAATAACAAATTTGTTAATTTACAATAATAAAATATTTAATGAGTGGCTGCCATGATAAGTGTGGTTCTATGCACAGCATGAGGGAGGTATTTCTACTTTCATAATATCTAGGAAGCTCTTGGTGCATTCTTGAAGAAAGAAGGAAGGGAAGAAAAAAAGAGAAGACATGAGACACAAAGCCACAAGTCTACCAGAATGAAATGTTGAAGGGAATGTGGTTGCAACCAACCCCAGAAATCATGCAGCCCAGATTGGAGCAGGAGGTTTCAGGGTGGTGAGAGTTCTTAGGATCAGAACTGGCCAGGTGGATCTACAGTGTCTGAGCATCGGGACGAGCGATTGCTGGAAATCTGACAGATATCAGAACGTTCGGAGAAAATTACACATTGGAACTTTAAGTAAGTAAGCAAAGAAAAAGAGCATCCATAAAACTTTGGAACAGTAAAAGAAAAAGTAGATATGTACATTCCTGGAGTCAAGATAAATAGCATTACATTAAGATATAAAGTCATGAAACAGTCATAGTCCTTGCTCGTCCAGAAGGGGAAGAGCCACATTGATGTAAGGCACACCAGAGACACAGCTCCCACCTTGGAACCTGGAGTTAGAAAACGGCTCAGTCTGGAGTCTGACTGATTTGAGGGCTGACTATTGGTTTAACTTCAATTTGTGTCACAACATGGTCACCAGAGGTTTTGATCAGGACAGTCTTAGGTTCGGGAAGAGCCCGTAGGAGTAGATCTCAGATAAAATGGAGAGGAATCGGAGTTGGCAAATGTACACAGTCTTTAAAGGAGTTGCAGCAAATATTTGGTAAAGTTTGACTAGTGATGAGATTATATTTATTTGGGCTCAAACTAATGATTAAGAAAAATTCAAAAATAAATTTATGTGAAGGATATACTTAAGTTTATCTTTGCGTGCTCTTTAAATGTTAACCTAATTGAGACTCAGAAAGTGAACAAATCTCACAAGTTGTGAGAAGCAGAAACTTTCAAGGTTCACAAGGACCCTCTCAAGAATGTAAAAGCAGCAAGCCACTACAGAGGAGAAGAGACTCTCACTGTGATACAGGACAATTCTGTCATTGCAGAACCATTTCTTTAAAGTCACAGTTGTATCCCACACCTATAGCATTTCTGTCTATATGCACCCGAAGTTCTCATCTTCCTAATTTCTGCTTAAAGCGAGACAAAAATACCCCTAGGACAGTTATTAGGGGGAAAGAATGTAGGGCCAATGAGTCAGCCCAGTCCCCCAGAGGAGGAAACAGAATTGGGTAGTTCCTTAGGATAAGACTAAACAAGTAAATTGGCTTGTTACAACTTCATTGACCCCCACAAGTAGACAGTGAAACACAGTGGGTGAGTAGACAGCGTGTTATTCACAGAGCACCAGCTGGTAACACTTCTGCCTGCCTCCAAGACTTGGGAGGTGAAATTATGGTCTGCGATGGGGCTGTCATTCTAGAACTCGGCACACTTTCTGGCAGGCAGCAAGAAAGCCATTTCTCCTCTAGTTGGAGGGGGTGCTGCCAGAGTATCCATGTGCTAGTCACTTTGAATTGCTTGATACCCTGTGTAACAAGATTAGGCAATCTTCTTTTCTAAAGGGAAATATATTAGTTTTTCACATAATATCTCCTGATTATAGTTGCCCTCCTTCTACTCTTCTCAGCTCCTCTCCTCCTCCCCACTTCCCCGGCCCTGATACATTACCAGATGAGGAGCCCGCAAAGATGGCTGGTTTCAGAATATGCTGTGAAGTTGTCAAAATCCAATCAGGATGACAACCAGCACAAAATTGACACAGCTCATTGAATATCTCAACTAAATACACATTGGTAGATTGGAACATTAGAAAATATATAAGGAATCTATAATTTTTTGTTTTTTTGGTATTTTACTATTTTGCAATTTCTCCCTTTTGCACGATAGCTTAGTGGGGTTATGTAATTGTGGTTAGACAATACATCTACTTATTTTTATATTTTACTTTAAGTATGTATTTTAAATAAGATATTTTATTAATTCTTCGATGGTTTCATAGTCCATAGATTTGGTCATATTCACATCCTTTCCAACTCCTCCCTCTCAGGGCATGCCCAATGTGTTTGCTATCCTCTTCTTTTTTTTTTTTTCCGTTATCCACTATGTCAAAATTGTGCTGCCCATATTCTCAGGGGTGTGAGGTCCACATGGAACATGAACACATTAAAGTCCAGCTTTCTGCTGGCAGGTTCTGGCGAGAGGAGGGAATCTGATCAAGCCGAGTCTCTCTGGGACTGAGCGGGACGGCGAGTGTCATGGCCTAAAACAAACACACCCAGGCCGGGAGTCTGTCAAAGCAGGAACTCGTTTTATTATAGAAGTCTTTTGTTTATATAGGGTTGAAGAAGGAGGTGGAGATTTTTGGTGAGGTGAGATGATGTAGGGGGCAGGGAAGGGTGACGGAGGGTATGGGGTGGCATGATGTATAGGGTGGTGTGAGATGATGAGGGGTGTGGGGTGACCTCATGAGGCCTATAAGAAATTGATATGTCAGCGGCAGGCTTAAGCAGGTCGTGCTGAGTCACTCCAGTGTGGAAGTGAACAAGACAGGTCTCTAAACTCAGGGTTCCTCACTAGGCCTCAGTATCTGGCTGAATAAGGCCCAACATTAAAGAAATGACTTTTCTTTCCCCAGAAGCCATCACCTGTCAACAGCTTGGATAGGTCTGTGGTTCATGAGGCCCTTCCATCTCCGTGGTACACTATTTACTGCCTTGATCTTGTTTGTGTCTTATACAACTGCAGCTGCTGCGAGTTCTCAAGTGTCTTTTCCAGAAGACAGAAGACACTGCTGTGGTATCACCTGACTTCTATTACCACGGTCCTCTGTCCTCTTTTCTACAATGGTCCAAGAGCCACAGTCTCTCTCTCTCTCTCTCTCTCTCTCTCTCTCTCTCTCTCTCTCTCTCTCTCTCTCTCTCTCTCTCTCT